>JANIJG010023414.1:42010-65892 GCA_024611175.1 Megaceryle torquata
TAATTGCTTGGGGGGGGTGGGGGGGGTGGGGGTGTTTTTTGTGTTTTTTTTTTGCTTTTGAGTGTTTGCATAAGTGCATCTTGGGGACAGTTTTTTGAGCTGTGTGGTACATTTCCTTTATAGGTTTATTGTATTTCCTTTCAACAGGTATTTGGGGCACACATGCAGTATAACCCGTATGCATGCTTTGGAAAATGAGTCATGCATAAGAAAAATAACCAAATTTTGCATATGTAATTAGATTGAATTAAATAGCTGCCAGAAGAGGATAATTTCCAGAAACTGAGTAGTAGCACCTGCACATCTGAACAACTACTCTTCATCCCATGAATTTCTCAAGAGTCTGATCTAGTTCAGTCATTTAGCAAATGAGTTAATCACTCAGCCATTCCTACTGGTTTTACAAGACAGGATGACTTAAATGACCTCAACTATGTAGCTAGAGGAACATCTAATTAACAACTTGCTTCTTTGTGAATTGTGTCCCCTTTGCTTACTTTTAATCCATTACTCCAATGCTCTGAGTTCTCTGAGGATTAAAAAATAATGCTGAACAATCAAAAAATACTCTTTTTTTTTTTTTTTTAGATGTCTACGTATTATTATCTCACACTTCATCTGAGCTGCACTTCAGAAGTGTCAGCTGTGTTACCATTTAAAGTGTAGACATAAGGTAGTCTCTAATGCAGGCATGGAAGTCAGATAAAATCTGCTCCTTTGTTTTTCTAGTTTCATGTATACTCAGCTCTATTTGTCTTGAGCTAGTACGTATTCATTTTCATATCTGAACACTGTATTATGTGTTTGCTGGACACTTAGATATGATAGAAAGCCCCCATAAAGTTTGCAAGCAGATGTGAAAGCTCTGACCCCAGTGTTCAGGTTTAAGTAGTTCATGGATGCCCTTCTCTGAGCTTCAGACTTTTTTTTTTTTTTTTCCCCCTCCTAAATGCTCATAGTGACTTAGTTCGAGGTGTTAAAAGTCTGGAAAGTAACAAATTGAGCTTCAGTATTCATTCTTTGCAGGCTGTGTGTCTTAACCTAAAATGCTACTGGAATTCTTTGTTGACTTAACAGACTAGGTAATTTGCTCCTTCCCCACCCAAAATATGAACACTGAAATAAAAATAATATTGATTTTCTTTGTGATGGTATGCAGGACACCTTTTTTGACCTCTCTTTTCCACTAGTTTCATCAGCTGGATATATGTAACAACAGCCAGCCTTTACTGAAGTATATGAAAAGCTATAAAGGTTAAAAGAAATACAACATTTAAAAAAAAATTAAAAAAGGATAATATTGGATTTCAAGAAAATGAGTGTGAAGGGTAGTATTTCTGTCTTTATCACACTCATGTGAAAAGTTCTCATGTTAAATGAAAGCAGATGTACTCTCACAGTCCAAGATCAGTAAGGTCAGCAGAGTCTTTGGTAGCTTCTGTGAGCTTTTGTTCATGGTCTCTCATATAGGTTATCTCTAATGGGCTAAGTCTAGGGACCTAGAAAACGTTGTGCACCAGAAAATTAGCAAATATATTTTATACCAGAAATTATAAACCAATTGTCAAATCATTTAACTATCCAACCCTGCAGTCGTGCAGCAGTATTCTCACCATCACTATGAGACTCAGCCAGCAACCAGTAAAGATGTGCAGGTCTGCTGAGTTTCCTGATCTTAGATCACATCATCTCATTCAAATATTCTGACCTACACTAATAATAAATTACTTGATATTCAGAAAGCTTATATATTAATTTGAGTTCGGGTCTGTGCCAGTTGGGGTGTTCTACAAGCTAATGCGATACCTTATTTTACTTAACTACACACTCTTTTATAATCATGCATTTGATTATCTAAAAGAATTATCGTTATGTTTTAGCTGTTTTCCATAACTGATTGTCCAAGCCAGTGACAAGTCAGCAGCTTTTGGCTTTTTAGGGTACTTTCTTTGACTACTTTATTTTGATCTTCTGGGCAAAGGAATCTTGTGTTCTGGAGAAACAGTGTATGCCTATATGGGCTTCTTTATTCACCTTTAAGCTCACTACCTATCTTCTCTTCCTCTTTTCAAGTCTAGCACCCCTTTAGTCTCATAGAAGTTTCCATTAAGTATGTTTAAGAAATTCTGTGCTGTTAGGTCAATCCAGGTAAGAATAGCAAACAAATCTTGAAAGACAGGAATACAAACAAAATGCAAGTCCAAAGGACTAGACATCGTCCTGGGAAATAGTGGTAACTGGAGGCAGAATTAGAAAAGAGACCTAGTATAGTCAAAGTTTCATCTAACAGCAATTATTTCCATTATTGAAAATCTGAAACAGGAGGAGACACTCTGCAGTATGAGCCCATGAAATAGATTCTTTTTTTTAAGGCATTGCAATGCATAATTTATAGACCAAATCTTGATGAAAGATTCAGTATTATCTCACAGAATACATTTAGTTTGGATTTTATTGAATTCCATTCATTATATGAGAATTATATTGTTGCCATAATTATCTATACAGATTGATCATACACAGTTTTCAATAAGCATTGGTTCTTAACTTGGTTTACTTAATTGCATTTAGTCAGGTGTATTACTTGGAATTGCTTTTGTTATCCCAATGATGATAATCTCTTACAGTGAAAATCTTTGTGAGTAGTAATCTAAGATACCTGACAGTCATTTTACATTATAATATGTGAAAGCAGAGCTCAACTGTGTATTTTCCACAAAACTGTTTAGCAATAAATTCTCAGAGATATATGTGTATTTTGACAGGAGTGATAAATACTTCTCTGAAACACAGCATGACTCCCAGGACCAATACATGCAGCATTAAAAAACTCCTATCAACAATATTTTCTCTTCATTTGACAAATAATCTGCACAAAAAGAAAATAGAAGTTGATGTTACAGATGTTCTGTATATAAAGAATATTATTTCACAATAGCTTGAAGTTTGGAAACAGGGAAAAAAAGTTTTGAAACATTTTATTTTACTAGATTAGTGTGACAAAATAGAAGCCAAGGTATAATGACTGTATGAATTCAGCCTGGGCATATTTGTTACAGAAAAATGGATACACCAAAGAGATATATTCTTATTATGAAGTGGGACATGAAATTCAACTTCTTGGTGAGAGCATGATGGGTACATGAAAGGTAAATTCCAATATTTCAATATGCAGTTTTGTCGAATTGAAGTTATATACGTTGGCATTCAAAATGATCACCATGAGTTTAGAAAAAAAATGTTAAAAATGATCTTAACTTCTAAATCTAAGAAGAACTAACTGAATATTATCACAAGTTAGAACTGTATATAAATGAGGATAAGTATGATGAAAAGATTAAGTCTACAACCTGGCCATATATTACATGCTTTAAAGTTATTAAATAACCGAGTTTCAGTCTTTCATTTGTATTGGCAAGATTGCAGTAATAGTTTTATATTTGTATCATAGGCATTACATCCCTCCCAGCATTCCACAAAGCAAAAGAAGCTTTATATATATATATATATTTAGCAGATTGCAGGTGCAGATTAAAATGTTACTTGCAAAATTGCCATTTTTAATGAATGTGTAATCGATCAAACTCTGTGCTCTGAGAACTCCACCAGAGTAACCTCATGTCATGAATCTACCCATTCATTTTATGTCTCCAATCTGGTTTTGCTTCTAGTATTCATCATACATACTATTGTTGGCTAAAAAAAATGTAATGACACTCAAAGTTCTGAATTATAAAACATTACAGAAAAGAATAGATATATTTAGAAAATACATTAACTTTGTCTTTCCTCACTTTTTATGTCCTTTTTTTGAACATTTACCAAAGGGTACTGTCTCCACACCTTACAATGATTACAAGAGATAAGTTGGTGTGGGATCTTTCCATCTTCAGGAGTGTGTTCCTTTTAATGTTCAAGTGAAAAGCACAAACATGTGCTATACATTGCTATGCCATTGCTATCCTTCTATAGCATAGACCTGACAAGCCATAGAAGCAGCCCAAACATCCAGAAAATGCTTTCAGGAGTGCAGTGTTAACCAAAGATATCTTGCAGTCCGTATTAAGCATTTACAAAGGCTAATTAATATCCACTGCTGATGGCTCACTTAATAAACGTTAAGCCTCTGCTGAGACTAAGCTTGGGTCTCCCGAGAACAGTCGAAAGCATTTTATAAAATTTCCCTTTTCTTAAAGAATTGCTCCAAGTTACAAAATGTTTAGGTTTGAACTGGAAGTAAGCAGTTGGTCTTCAAGTAATATTTAAGTATTTTTACTTTACTAAACCTTCCTGTAGTTTTCAAAGTTGGAAGAGAAAATGTGTGATAAAGTTTATTTTAGAATTTGCATGCATTCTTTAGAGACCTATGATATTAGCTTATTGAAAAATATATAGGTTATCCAAACAGATATTCATACTCTAAACTTACATTATTTGCCAACATCAGTTTCTAGGGCTTGTAAACTTTATTTTTTGAAGCTCTAACCACAGATACTGTTATTAGGAATAAGTAGTCTGTTCTTTCAAGTTTAAGATGTCTGGTTCATAATCTTTTTACAGATTGCACATTTCTGGCAAAAAAAAAAAAAAAAAAAAAGTTGCAGTGATTGATATTACATTGTTAAACATCAAATAACTTTTTAAGATCACCTTCCAAATTTTTTATTTCTGTTTGTTTGTTGAAGTTGGACTTGATGTAGGGCAGCAAAACAAAGCAGTGTTAAGACACTAAGGAGGATGTCTGTATATCCTTTCTAGAGTGTAAGAGATGTTTGGCTTACCCTTCCCTCTGTTAATCTGTATAGTATTGATAGTGAACAATACTTAAGGTAGAACCAGAGTAAAATGTCACATGAGCTACTGTTAGGCAGAGATAGTCTTTGCCTAATACCTGCTTTTTAATTAAGTTTGGACTAAGTCATGTTTAGCTCTCAAAATATAGTGTCTCCCTGTATGTGGACTGCTGTGCTGCCTCTTGTCTAAAAGCTCACTTAGTGTGATAATGTCCTCTTTTACTGATGTTGCTGGCAGGAGGCTTGTAAGGGAAAGATTCCTCCTAGGCTTTTATTGCCATTCACAGGGCTGATGGTTCATGGTTCAGATGGAGCGAGAGATCTGAGGAAAGTGATCCCAAAGATGTACATAAAATGCAATTAATTAATACTGGTGGCAATTACAGTGAGAATTCTTGAAAAAGCAGTTGTCTTTAAATCTCTCAGGTTCTGTAAATTACTCTGCCAGGGTTTCTATAATTCTTAAATTATATACTGTATGAAACAATATTTCACTGGTAACATGAAACCAAATACATCAGAAATATCTTGAGAAGCGTGAGCAATTCTCAGTTGTGTCACTTAGAAAAGTAACTTCTTAGAGTTTTCCTTTAAGAAACCACACAGATGCCTCTCCTTTTATAATGTTTCCTTGTTACATTTATCCCAAAATTAAAGGAAAATCCTAGCATTATAGTGCTACCTTAGGCTGAGGAATAATATCTTACTCAAATCTTTTTTGGTGTGGTATGGCCCTGGACAGACCAGTTAGTCTCCACTTGTCACCTGCAACTCAACTTCTTACTAGGTTAGTATTGTAAGAGGCTTGGAAATAAAGTTAGGTGGTAAAGTTTTTTTGAAAAATAAACATATAAAAGTATTTGCTGGAAAACTTCACAGTTCCACTACTGCACAGAGAGATTTGTACCACATAGCCCCTGCATGCTCTTAAACAAAGCCAAATGGCAGAGCTCAGCTGAGACCGGAAAAATCTCGGCTACAAACAGTAATCATCCATCATCCCTGAGAGAGCTAGGAGAACAAATCCCACCCCCACGAATGTCACCACATCATTTGCTATCCTTCAATCCCTTCAACAAGGCAAGGGGCATGTGAAAGCACTTACACAGCCCACAGGCCTCAGTTAACTTGCGCCAACCTCATGATGCTAATACAAGTCAGATTTTTGGGTTTGGGAGTTCATTATTCCTTCCTTCTGGGTCATATTAATACAGTTTTATTAGGCAGGTATATATCTGTAGTGTTTTACTTTCTCAGTAATGTCTACATTTCAGTGATGATTATATTTACCTGTATAGACCCTAAAAACTTGAAGACCATGTAACAAACAAATTGCATCAAATTTATTTATTTTTACAAAATTATCCTAGAGGTCTTGAAGCTCTTCTGATTCTACCTTGATTTAGATTGTACATCATTGTAAATATTATTATATTGTAAACATATCGTTTACAGATACGCCCTGTGAAGTAATTTGTGGAGAAAAATAATTTTGTCAAGAGGATGTTTAGGGAAGAATACAGACAGGCCTTAACCACCGTTTCTGTAACACATATGTCTCTGAGTGAATTCATATGTCCTTTTTCTCTTTGTTTATAACTTAGTTTTTAATGTAAAATGCTTACAGTAGGAAACATTTGTAGATAAAATTATGCTGCTTATATTTTGTCTTTCTGTAAACACAAAAATTAGTAAACTACAATTAGTAATTCCACTCCGGTGTACACATTGCAGATACATTGCACACAAGAATGTTGCTTATTAAATTACCATTAAAGGCAATTATCTCTAGTATTTCTCTGAAGATTTTGGAAAACCATGTAGTAATTGTTTATCTTCTCCATTAAATTCAGTGTGGCCCACTTAATCTGACAATGTAAAGAACAAAAATGAGCAAGATATGTGAAAAGAAAAAAATAAAATTACAAGCCCTTCTTCTCAGAGACACCTTCGTGACACTTTCTGATTGCATTTGAACATGTTACCATGCTAAAAAGTGTTAGCTAAAACACTCTGGAAATTTAGTGCAAGAAAGCTAGGATAGGTTTACTGTCAGCTAACAGAATTAAATTGAAAGCTGTAAGCGAGTCACCTCCCTTCTTTCAGGTATTTCAGAATATGTTTCTAATTGGACTCATTTTATTCTTAATCAAGAAAATATACATTGAGTGGGAGAATGCAGATTTGTGCAGTGTATTTAGTAAGAAGCAAGAAAGATGTATATAGCTGTATATGGCCTGGCAGTTCAGGGAGACATACCTGGCAGGGCTTCTTACTGCTCTGGAAAAGTGTGCTTTTTGCTGAGGCATCTGCTCTGTGACTTTATTCTGATTTGGAGCGGAGGTACTGGGCAGCATATGGGCAGGGAATGTAGCTGGTGTACCTGAGGTGGTAGCCTTGCTGCACTCATGGCTGCATGTGGAAGGGGGAGGATGAGAAGGATGTTTCTTCACCCCTCCCCACTAGCATGAGAGGATGGGGAAAAATGCTCAAGATTTTTTATTTTAATATGATTCACTCATGAGTTCAGACCCTCTTCAGCCCCAAAGAGTTATGCACTTTACTATGTCTTCTTCTGACTAGAAAACTGGAGAAGTATTAGATAACTTGGATGCCTTTTTTCAAGTCAAAATCACCTGAGGGATGAGAATATGTAGGAAGATTGAAGCAAGTTACTTATTCATTAGAAATCAAGGAAAAGCAACAGGAATAATTCTTACACTGACTCTTTTAAGGTCAAATTTTGTATGTTTCCCAGAGACCTTTATGCCTATAAATAATTCATGTCCTTCTATTTCTATAATGTTTTTGATTTCTTTCTCTGAAAATGTTTTTTATGACCAGGTCGCATGGTCAGAATTATCCTGTAATGTCCTTTAATGTATTTTTTCACTTTATCATTTTTCCATTTTGCTGAAGAATACATTAGCCTTTGCTACTTACCCTTGAAACATCTACTTTAACAGTAGGATTTGAAGAGAAAATGAATAGAGAAACATTAGTTGAATCTTACATAGTTGGGGGAGAAACTTTAACTGAATGATTGAAAATGTCCAGGAAAAAAAAAAAAAGGTCTCTTCTGGCTTACATGTAATTTCTTAAAATGCCAGCTATGTTAACTTTATATATTAAAACCAAAGTTCAGACTTCTTCTAGAGATTCAAATATCAGCTCTTTCTATTTTTAATGAGTGTTTGTGTTCAGGCTGCTAGAAAAGGAATTACAGACTTGAGAGTAGAACAGGACATCATAGTGTTACAGTGGCCACCTTCCTTTTCTTCTATAAAGCTTAACCAGCACTTAAGCCTTCCAGTAAACTATGTATCTCAGATCATTCATATTTCTGTGGATTGAGGCTTGTAAAACTGTTCTTCGGTAGTCTTACCGTGTCTGAATTTTGGACATATTTCTTACGCTATGTGACAAGACATAAAAATTCCTCTGAAATTAATGTGAAGTTTCCACAGGGAAGCTTCAAAGTCAGAGGTTAGTAATAGTACCTTCCAAATGGAAATTTCAAACCATCACAAAATATGTATCCAAATCAAACACTTGAACTTTTCAGGCTACTAAAGTTTTGAAAACATCAAAATACTTATTTTAGCCATTTTTCTGGGACAAGACTCCTATTGACATTGAAGGATGCCTCAGTGAAGAGGACTATTCAGAGGAATTGGAAGTATTCCCTTTTATGTATGCATACATCCGTATTTATTTATTTATTTATTTAGTTAGTTAAACAGTGCTGCCTTTCCACCCTCAAGAGAGTTTTCCTATATTAATTGCCTCTGTGCTTAGATGCCTCCAATTATTAACCTGCAGGTGTCTCTAATCACTGCATATTCCCACTGGGTTTAGGTTGAAGGCTATTAGCTTTGGTGGTTAAATACAAGACACATTATGTGTTTTTTGTTTACTGTTTTATCCCTGAATTTGGCCGCAAAGATTCCAGAAAATAGTCATCAGCAATCACCTCTTTTCGTAACTGCAGTCCTTTGATTACATTTTCCTTCTTCCCTTCTTTCCCAGGGAAATATTTAAAGACAGTATGTACGCTAAAGCAAGAAGACTTTTCCAGACACTATTCTGTAGAATTGAGCTTGGCATGCAGTTTAGACATCCAACACTTCTACTATCCAAAACCATAAAAATCCCACTTGGGAAACATACATATTTTTGCTAAAACTCCAGAGCTGGGGTATTTGAAAATATAAGGAAGTAGTGGACTCTGTCTTCATTTGTTAGCATGGCTTACTCAGCAGTAAAATTGTATCTAATTATGTTGGTACTAGACTGAATCTCTTTTAATTGATTAATTATAATTCACGTGTAGATTAACAGCTTTTAAAGGTCAAAACCTTTCAAATTGCACTGAGTATTTGTTTATCTCTTCCTGTGCTGTGTAAACCTGGTATTCGATTGCAGTCTGAAAGCGACACCATAATTACAGATTTGGAGGATGACAAAAACTGATTAGCAACAAAGGCTGGTTGGGAACAAAGGAACTGGGTCTTCTCTCTCCTTCCTCCTGAAAAGCATGAGCTTTGGTTGTATTTTAGAGAATGAGATTTTGACAGACTGAAGTGTTTCAAAAGTGAGCAAGCACTGTTTAAGTAAAAGATACCACTGGTTATGAAGCCTGAATACTGCAATCAAATATATATTCTTTCTTTAAATTCTGAATAGCATGAGATGGTGGTATTATTTCTTTTTAAACAAGAGGCATACTGATGCAAAATCAGTTAAACAATGTTTAATACTCCATTATACTCTCGGGTGCTAACACAGAGCACGATTTTTTTGTTCATGCCACCTCAAGGGCCTCAAAATGGTTGAATAAAACATGTTATTTTCGACTACTGGAAATATCCCCAATGTTTTCTGTACTCTACAAGCAGCATGTGATTGTTACCACTTTTTTTAAAGTGCTATAAATGACAGACAAAAAATGAAAAATATCAAAGTTTTAATTTGTGGTGGAAATGAAAATACATTTTTCACAATATGAAATTTGCCCTTACTTCTAACAGAAGGACTACTTTTAATTTCCACCTTTGACATATGGTATATAAAAACAGAGGCTTGTTTTTGCTCGTTATTTGACAGGTCTTGTGATAAAATCACCATTCTGCGATTTTGAGTGATTGTTTTTACAACCCCTAATAACCTGTTCAAATAGATAAAATTTAAAGCTGAGGAATGTTATTCTCTTTAAACAACATGAAAAGCCTCTTTGGAGCACTCTTTTTTTTGTTTGCTACTTTGCCAGCAGAAACTGAATATCCATTCCTGAAGAATTCTATTTTGCATAGGGGAAGAGATTAAGGAGACAGCGAAAGTCATTTGATTCAGGGTATATAATTAAGAACACAATGCAGTTTCTCAGAGAAAACAAGAGACCAAACTGGCACTGCAGTTGATTGGAGAGGGCAGGCCTGAGGGGAAGAGCTGTCTTACTTCTACGTTCTGCATAATGTTTGAATTTGAGATGGCCAGATCCTTGCAAAGAGGACAATGCAGTGCTATTTTGCTGAAAAAACAGGTCTGTCAGTCCTTCTCTTTCTCCAAAGAATTTGCTTCTATCCTAGACTCAAGTGGAGATATAGTTAAATACAACAATGTCAAAAATGCAATCAGTGTTATTTGCTTTTACATACATGTGTTGTCTGTCTGTATTCATTCAGGTTCCTTCCAGTTTACTTTTCTTTTTATAGCCCGAACACGACTGAACACAGTTTATAAGGTTGTCCTATTCTGTTTTGGAAGTGATTATGAGTATGGCACACCTTAAAATATATATGCATGTTTATATATATACATAACTCACTCTGTCTGTCAAGAAAAATACTTAAGGACAGAACTTAAAAGGTATCAAGATTCATCCCTGTTGAGTTGTGTTTATTGCAGACAGGTGTCCTTACCACAACTGATGTACCACTGAACTTGATGTTCCTTTTTGTGAGAAAAATAATATTTTGTGGGAAAGTGGAATAGGAAGTATAAATACAGCTTTCAAGAGCAAGGAGTAGTAGAGATTGGGCAAGAAAAATAGCTGTGATGTCTACTTAATGCTGTTTAAATAGTTTTTCAGGGCAGTGCATATTGTGGAGATTCCTATCACTTAGAAACTGAGAGGAGGTAAAGTGTTAAGACAAGAAAAAGTGATAAAAATAAAAGTGAATTTTGACATGGTTATGAAATGGATTCAGAAGTATGTTACTTGGAAGGTATCTATAAACAGTAGAAAAATGTTTATAAAAATACATTTTACATGTCTGCCTTCACTCCCCAGAGAGAGCAAAAGCCATATACAAACCATGAGTCACTCGCAGGTTCATACTCTATTTCTTGATGTTATTAGTCAGCAGTGCATTGTCAGTCTGTAGTTTTGATGGAGAAGAGACAGACACTTCACTAAATGAACCCACCAAAGGCGAAAAAGAGATTGGAGTGTCTAGTGAAGGAAAAGATCTTGCCCTGTCCATCACCCTGTTTTAGGCAGCAGTTCCAGGGTAGCTGCCACGGGATCAGCTCTTCCTGCAAGCCCCACCATGTCTGCTCCCAAATGCTTTCAAGGTGGTTTCCCTGATGCTTCCCTTCTGTGAGCAAGGCATCGAACCCAGTGCTCCATAAAGACTGATTTTTTACAAACATTACACAACCTTCCTGTCATCCAGTGCTAAACACTGCATTGCTTTCTGAATGGGTTGTGTTAAATTCCCATCCTGCTGCTTGCAAATATCAAAAATGGAGGCGTGGTACAAAGCATATACAGAGGCAGACATCATTATTTCTGATAGTGGTGCTGATTATACAGTAACTAAATTTAATTTTCATTTATCTGACTGTAATAACAATGAAATGAATTTAAAAGTCAAAGATGTCAGCAACTTGGCAGAACAATAGTAAACATCTAAGCAAGATTGGCAAGGGAACTTTGAGATATTAAGAAAATGTGCATTTAGACAACATTAATCCTCACTTTCTTTATAAGCTCTTCCCCTTCTAGGCTTCTTGGAATTTAATTTGGCTCTGGTTCAAAGGAGTTATGAATGGAAGTAATTTAAAGATGGATGGATGTTAATTTAAAGATGCCTTCATTTTCTGACAGAGCCGGGTACTGAAGTGTAAGAAAATATATAAGGAAGATAGTGTGTAATCAGGAAATGCCAGTCAGGCAACAATTTGATAAGTTGATGAGAAAGAGACATGATGCTTCTAACAGCCTTTAGTCTCTACCAGATACAACACATTTGATGAACTAATTTCTGCTACGGTACACAAAGCAGATTTCCTATATTGTATTACCCAACAGTGTATGTTTATAGCATAAATAGAGGTTTATATATATATAAGAGTAATATCAACATTACTTCCTCTAAGCAGTAATGTAAATTGTTTAATATGTAAACATTAACATGAATTGGAGAATTAATTAAAAGAACAAGCCACTATAATTATGATAAATAAAGCTTATCTTTATTGCTAGCATGTTTCTCTAAGCAATCTGTCTAAATGAGAGGAAATTATATACCATCAACTTTCCCAAGAGCTAAAGTCTCATTTTAAGAATCAGGTATGCTACACTGAAGTAAGAAAAAAAATCTACTTAGTATTGTGTTTGAAGGAGGATTATAGAGAAAGATTGAACCTGTTTTGCCGTTCGTTCTGTACATACAGAATACAATTCTAGTCCTATTTAAGTTGGTGGCTTTTGTCACTGAGTTTCACTCATTGTGGCTAATTTAGTCAGATTTCTATGCCACAGAAGCTAGTAATTTTACTCTAATGATAACGTGCATGATGTAACCATTAAATATGCAACACCTTTCAAATTGGGCCATTTGTTTACTGGTGTAGTATTTTTTTACCCTAGCATTCTTAAAACAGTCTAGTATATTTTCATGTTCTCCAGGCTCTTGTTGCTACTTCGAGATAAAAAATTAAGTCAACAGAATTTTCCTATAACTTTGCTGAGCTATTAGAAAATGTATCATCTATCCATCTTTCCTCTTCTGGCTTGTCTTGTGCACCTCTTCTCAAGAATTTGTTTATGCAATATAATGAGAGGCAATTAAATATTTAATTATTCATATTATTATTGAACAAAGAAATATTGTGTTAAAATAGACATGCTGTTTTGTTGAGTTCTTCATTGTTGCTTTATCTCTAACTCTGGTGATCACCTTTCACAAATTCTGAATAACATCTTCTGAGTTCGGGTGTAGGGAAAAATTAAGTAGATCAGAAGATTTTGGGGGATATGTGGGATAAGAAGAGAGGAAATAGAAGTAAGCAAAGCAAATCTCTAGCCTCTTTTCAGTGCTTTGCAAGTCTGGTGCACTTCCTCCTCCTTCTGAACCTTGCATTGGGCCAGTCTGGATGTGCTTGGCCAGGATCTCCATATGTTATCATGGTCCACAACCACTGCTGCTGGGGGAATTAGGAATATATGCAAATGAGATTCAGATCATTACTTCTTCTGTCATCTCAGTTGCATAATCTTATAGTACAATTACATATTAAGTTGAACTAGAACTTGTGCTTACAGTTGTTGCATACCAGTTGCATTAGCAAGGATGTGGTTGAGTTTTCCAAATGACATCATGTGCTTTATAGTTTATAAATCACCATCTGGACATGCCCCCTAGAAAAATGGCTTTATCTCATGTTGCTGGGAAAAATTTGGCTCCAAGTTCTAATCAGTGCCATAAATAGAGGAGGATGTTGATTTATTAGCTAATTGTCTAGTGTAGATGTCCACACATGTGGCATATTGAAAATCTTGCCATTACTGATTGTTGAAACACTTTTTCCAATGTTCAACTTCTCATAACACTCAAAAATCACATCAGTAGGAAGATATATTCCCAACCAGCTTTAATGAGAAAAGTGTGAACTTCCTCCTAAAACCACTTGCAGACCACACACTATAAACTTAATTGTGTACATTTTACTTCTTGCTTCATTTCACTACACAAGTGAGGTACTGAATGTATTTAAAATTTTTGCATTAATACCTGCAAAGATTTCTTTGACAGAGGTTGCACTACTGGTTTCAAAACAATGACTCTCTCTTAGTCTTTCTGCAGCAGTACTGAAGTGGGTTAGCTGAGATTTGTAAATTATCTGTCTAAAACCCACTGTGCTTAAATTTATAAGGTGCCACACTGTTAAGGATCTCTGTAGCTGAAAGAATTTTTACCACTTACTGGATTTATTCTGAAGTCTGCTGATTGAAGTATTCCCACTAAAAAATGGAAGAGATGGCATGTCTCTACAAAAGCATTTACTATAAATAGATTCTAATTAACAGCAAAATTTTTATACAAGATGCTTACTTTATTAAAACTATTTATTTACTTTCTTCCCTTTCAAGCTTTTTTTTTTTTTTTTTTTTTTTTTTTTTTTTTTTGGTGGAGAGGTTAAAAAAGTAGAATATTTTTTTTTTTTTGAAAAAATTAAGAAAATTTTTTTTTAAAAAATGTTTTTTTTTTTTAAAATTTTTTTTTTTTTTTTTCCTTTTTAAATTTTTTTTTTTTTTTTTTTTTTTTTTTTTTTTTTTTTTTTTTTTTTTCTGGAGGAGAGTTTAACAAAGCAGAAGATTTTTTTTTTGTAGAAAAAAGTAAGAAACTTCTGTGAGACTTGTGTAATTTCTTTTTCAATTCACTCCATAGGTAAGATGTGATTGGCTTAATTGATTTCTTGCAATTAATTCCCAGTAAAACCTTCAGGAACAAATTTTGTTTACCACCAACTTCTATGCATGAGTGTTGTGTTAAGATAATGAAACATAAAATAAAGCTCAAATTCCCACCTGATCTAATAGAGAATCAGCCTCACCTTTTTTTTTTTTTTCCCCACTAGGGAACTAACTCTTTAAAGGGGAGGTGAAATCTGAGGTCCTCATAAAATTTGTGGTCGTTTAAATTTCTTGCTTGTGCCAAGTTAAAGGTGTTAGCCCTAGTGTCTTGGAGAAATTCCAAATTATGTATGTGTACCTGAGTGCTGTGATTTCATTTAAATACAATTTCTTTCCCTCATGACACCCATCCATTATAGTATCTGTATTTCATTGGTGCTGTCATGCTTCATGATGGTATTATGAACTTCTGTGAACATACAGAATATGTGCATTTAAGGAGATGAAGAAATTTCTGCCTGCTTTGGCAAATTCTTTGCATCCAGTTTAACTGTTGCATAAAGGAACAAAGGGGAATCAAAAAGGGCATAAGAACTGTGACAATATTTCAGGGAGGAGCGGCCATCTATATGACCTCCCTGGAAGTACTACCACCTACTACTACTACTGAAGACAGTGGCAGCAGGATAGAACCATTCATTAGGATTTCTTGGGAAAAAATCCTGATTCAAGCTATGTCCCGGCTAGCTGACAGGAATTAACATCATTATGAAATGTGGGATTTTTGCCACATCCCACCAGATGAGTGAGGAGGGTGCCCTGTACCAGGTTTTGCCAGGCATGGGAACCATACAGATTGGGATGTATGGGAGAAAATGTAGTGCGTTACATTTCCACTGATGTGTAGGTTTTGTCATATTCCACTGGAGAACAATGGTCAGTTTAAGCTCCAGTGGGTGACCATTTCCAACATCCATACATTTTTAGTCTCCCAGATCAAATGCTGGAAGCCTGCAGCTCCACTGGAGGCAATGACCGAATGGTTCTGGGACAGACTGGTTTCACATCTTGATCCCAGCTCTAGCAGCAGCTCTTACCAACATTATCAGATGGATTATTTAGGTACCTACACTTGGGTTTACAGCCTTTTGTAATGTAATAATACTTACCTTCATTCCTGAAGGACACTGTAAAGCCTAGTACTAACTGCCCATGGCATTGTGGTTCTTCTATGTTAATTAAGTGATGCTGATTTACTGAACTAAAACTGTTTTCATCTCATTTTAAACTTGGAAATGACTTGGCTATAGAACTTTGGTATGAAAACCAGTACAAGCAAGTCTTCCTATGTCCAGGATTAATGATTTTCAGTTGTGGTTGCAAATGGGACTTTGTGAGCAGTGCTAGTATATATATATCATTTAAGAATCACTCCTCTAGGCTAACCAGAGTGAATACCGAGATACTTTATCTTTTCAAAGCACATACCTAAATGGCCTGAGTCGTTCTCTCCTAGTCTTATGTGGGGAGCTGCTTCCCTTGCTTCCAGACTCACCAGCCGGTGAACATAAATGGACTTCCAAAGCGGGGCATCTATTACTGCATGAAATTTGTGGACTTGTGCCTAGGAACTGTGGAAACTTTAGAACAGCACCTTTTGCCTTCATGTGTTATTTCCGCTGCCTAGAACACAATTCATAGTAATTCTAAAAAGGGCAACAGGGATAATTGGGTTCCTGCTGCTACACATGTTTATCAGTGTGCTACTGCCAGATGTAGGACATATGCTACAAATGGTCTTCCTATCCCCAAAAGGAAAAAAAAAATCCCATCCAAACCAAAACCCTTTAGTTTTCCCTACCTCCTTTGCAGATATATTAGTATAGCACTACAACTAAAGCCAGGGAGGTTTTTTAGCTTTGATACCCAGACCTATTATATTAATGCTTTTATTCAGCTGATGGTTGCAGATTAGGGATTGTTTTAATTTTGAACATGGAATAAGAAGTCGTATCTCTGCATGAGAAACTTAGAGACTGTGGGTGGTGTTTAGGTGTGTGCATAAAAGTTTATACAGCTCATACTTTGTATGTGGCTAATGAAGATTGGGTTACAGCTTGAATTTCAGTATTAGATTTTTTTTTTTTACATTGGGAGGTGTTGTTCAACTGGATGCTTTTGCTTAATTTGCAAAAAACAGAGCTTAATTTCAACTTTGCTCAAATTGAAACCATTGAAAAGAAAAAAAAAAAACACATCTAATTCAGAATTTTAGGAGTAAAGAATTTCATTTGCCTCGAAAAAGAAGAGGATAGTTAAAAAAAAAAAAAAAGCCACTGTATTTCTGGAAACGTTTAAATCAAACAAGTTTTAAAATATTCAAAATTAGTGGAATGCTTAAATTCCCTTAAAAAAAAAAAAATTAGAAATTATTATCTTTAAGTAAGTCACTGAGCTGGAACCCAGAATCTCTGTCTGCCAATCCAGCTACTCTTCAATATTATTGTGTGACTCTACCATGACTCTACCAAAGTCATTTAATCTTACCATATGCCTTTCTTCTTCATCTGCAGAAGCAAAAAATTCTGTTGGGCTGTGAAGTTAGTGAAGTAGTCCAATATTATTACAAGATTTTCATAACTGATACAAAACACATGATGAGAAACAGGGCATTGATGGCTTCAGATATGTAGAATAGCATGAGCCCTGCTAGGTTTTCTCCCTGTTAAGACTGTAGACAGTACTCAATATAATCTGAAAAAAACAGTAGATAATACTATTTTGTTCAGTATGGGTCTCTGAACAGCCCAAGGCATGAACTAAGCTTGACCAAAATTGAACAAAAATTACATTCCAGGCATGGAAATAGTTGCAGTCTGTGGAATGAATTGGATTGAGGGGAGATATATAGGTAAAAGCAGATGAAAAAGTACTCAGGGGTGATTAGCAAGTAAAGGATGAGTGTTTTGAAAAAAAAAAAGACATGAACAACTGAAAAAAAATAGAAGGGGAAAAGCTAATGATGTAATAAAATGGACCAGTTAGAGGTTGGGAGATAGTGGGTGATAGACCATGCATCACTCCAGGGCAGTGGGATAATGGAACTTCATTTTTTTATATCATTATTCTTTCCCTCTTGATGTTCTGGATAGACAGTTTGTGATTCAAGTGCACTGAGATATTATTTTTGTTAAGGATGTGGTGGGAAAGCTCCCATGACTGGAATGTTGTTATGGATGTCTGTGTACTATTCAGGAAAGACAGACCAACAAGGTGAGGTGGTGGTGTTTGCTCAGTGATTGAGGGAGGTTCTACTTCCCCTCTACTCTGCAGTATTGAGACCTCACCTGGAATATTGCACCCGGTTCTGGGCTCCCCAGAACCAGAGGCATAAGGATTTACTCGAGAGAGTCCAAGCGAGGGCTACAGGGATGATGAAGGGGCTGGAACATGTGTCTTATGAGGAAAGGCTGAGACACCTGGGGCTCTTTAGTCTGGAGAAGACTGAGAGGGGATTTGATAAATGTTTATAAATATCTGAGGGCTGAGTGTCGGCAGGGGGGGACAGCCTCTTCTCACTCGTGCCCTGTGATAGGACAAGGGGGAATGGATGTAAGCCAGAGCACAGGAATATCCACCTCAACATGAGGAGGAACTTCTTTACTGTAAGGGTGACAGAGTGCTGGAGCGGGCTCCCCAGAGAGGTTGTGGCGTCTCCTTCTCTGGAGATTTTCAAAACCCTCCTGGACGTGTTCCTGTGTGACCTGTGATGGATTGTATGGTCCTGCTTTGGGGGGGGAGGTTGGACTCAAAGATCTCCAGGGTCCCTTCCAACCCCAGACATCCTGTGATCCCGTGAACTGTTAGAAAATATTTTGAAAATGTCAAGCCAGTTTAAAATGACACGTAATGTGTGGACACAGTTCATCTCTCAAAATGCATGCAATTTGCAAATATGGATCTCATCATATATATATGTATCAAGAGGACAATAAGATTTTCTTTAAGGATAAAATGTAGTTCATTTATCTTTTTATACAGTGCAGTATCAGAACAATAAGGGATTTACCTGCTTTACATTTAATATTTTAGAATACTATCTTTAAAACAACCTAAATAATTTGTTGTCTACATAAAAAATTGCATGTACCTTCACCACACTGAGGGGAGTTTTACCTCAAGGAACATAAAGTTCATTGAATGAAACTGAGATTAAAAATGTTTAGAACCTAAAATACAACATCTTCCCACAAAAAGCCTGTTTTGCTGATGGTTGCATATCCATTCTTTTTAATGTAAAAAAGAGTCTTGGGAAAGTGCTTTTTAAAGCTCTGAAGTCATAGAACTAATTTGACTACAAAGGGAAAATAATTTTAGCATCGGGTATGTTCTCCTTTAATTTTCCTTGTGCCAAGACTTACAACCGGAGCTATACAAAGAGCTTGTCACCAGCTTGAACTGTGTCCAGAAGTAACTAGGAAGTGAGTGCTGTTCCTGGAAAAATGATATATTCTGCAAGTAACACCAATTGCCAAGCAGAAACAGTGCACCTGGCACAAAGTAATGGCTTCTTTTGGGCAAACAAAGTGCCTGAATGGGTATGCTAGATTGTAGACATTTCAGCATGTGAGTCCTGGCTGTTGGTTGGAAGTCAAGAGGAGTGAGACATGCAGATACTTCAGAAAACCCATCCCTGGGCCTTCTAGGTCTTCAAAATATGACATGTAGTCACATCACTGTAGCATTAAGGTGAAATGTCACGGGCATTTTACAGATTTATAATTGGTTCAGACAAAGTTATTGGCTGTAATTTGTCATTATTGTGCGTGGGTGGCAGACCTCGTTTTGTGCTTCAGATTTTTCTCATCCTTGGTATCTTGTCTCTATGTTGTCAGATTGTTATGTTGTATCTGTTGAGTTGTTGGGTTGTTTCCCTGGTGCTCTTCTCTGGAATATGTATTCCTTTGTAGACAAGGCTCATTATTTTTAAAATAAAATTAAAAAAAAAAAGTCTGAGGCACAGCAGCTGAGACCAGGAATTAATCTGCATCTAAACTGCAAACTCAACTTAAAACTTTGATCTCTAGTATGTTATTTCAAGGCTTTTGAGGACAATGAGGTGATTCTCATTGCTTCTCCAGGAAGATTAGACAAGACTCCCTCAAAAGAAAAGCAAAGGCACTCTATGGATCTTGTGAAAATTAGACAAGGCAAAATGCTCCTTGTATAGGTAGAGCAGGTCCTTTTGTTCTATCCAAAATCATTAGTAGTAAGAGAGTATACGTGTTATTAGGAGTGATAACGATTCTTTGAAAAAGGAGCATGTCACTTTGCAAAAACACCCCAAAATTTCAGTGCATAGCAGATTATTTCAGCCTCTTTCATTCTGGGAAATTTTACATCAAGAAGCTTAGAAAAGGGACTTAATAGGTCAAGAAAATAAACCCAAAGTGGTGAATGGTGCATTTCACTATACACTGCTAGTTCCAGAATCTTTCTACTGGCTGGCACTAAAGCTTACAATTATTTCTTATCATCATGTTTAGTAAGACATTAATATTTTGCTGTTTATTATCTCTATAAAACTGTGACTGTCTTGACACAAAGCACCAAATGGTACTTCTGGAAGAAAAAAAAAAAAAAATTTCATGTGAGTTGAGTAAAACTTTTTTAGAAGAGTATAAAGAGAATATTCTGTTTGAGGTGAATTGCATTTTGAGAACAGGATATACAATTTAAGACTAAGAAATGCTGTGCAGATTTCTCCTTGGAACATGTAATAATTTCCATTTCCATTTTTTTGAGTCTTAAAAAAATGGCTGTTAAGTACACTTGCTTTTCTACATTTGAGTTAATTGTAGAGCAGTGCTTTGATTTTTGATCCCTAATGCTCTATTGATGACCCCTTTTCAAGTGCCCAGAAAGTACCACCCTGCCTAAAATGCAAGACAGTTGCTGGAACCCATGTTAGTTACCTGTTCTTGCTCCCTCTGAGCAGAAATTGCCAGCTAAGCAGGACTGTCATGAATTCTTACGTGTTTTCTAGAGTGAACTGCCATCAATTAGGAACTAGGCTGAGACCATCAAACTCATTTTAATCAGAACCTCTGATTGGATTTATGCCAAGATCCCAAAGGTATAAAACTAATACCGACGTTTACCATCTTTTCCAAGTGAAAATTTTCCTTCTAGTCAACTCTCCCTCCTCAGTATTGCACTTCTTTCTTGGTGTGTTTGTGTACATGAGGTTAAACTTAATTTTCCTCAGTGGGTAGTGGAGACATTTTTACACAGACTGCTGGGCTGAGAGCATCCCTTTATTCCGTTCCTGTCCTACACCATTCCATTTGTACTGGCAGGCAAAAAAGCTATTTTATCTCTCATATTTTCATTCTATGTATTTAATTTCTAATGAGATTCAGGGATGCTCTGTTCCCAAGGCACATTATCTTCCATTATTAACAGAATAAAATATAATGTATAAAATAATAATAGAGAATAATAACTAATGCGTAATCATCACGCTCATTCTGTCTTGAATATCTTGTTGTAAAGTCTGAGAATTTTATTCTAGTAATAGGAAGACCTAACCTTTGGGCGTTTCAGCTTGGAAAGATAGTTTCTTCATAGTTTATTATTATTATTACTATTATTTAACCTTCGTAATCTGTAATTTGCAGTTCATCCTTAGAGTTCAGTTAGCCATATCCAGTTCTCTGAAATGCTAAATGTTTTCCCATAAGGCTGGAAAAATATGCAAATATGCTTTTCCTGATGATGAATATGTCTATGCATTGTATGCATTTGTATGTCTAGAAAATTCTATACATAAGGTTCTCCAAAATAGCCTTCATATTGAGTAGCTTTGAGATCAGTGAACCTTACAAATAGAATGATAGCTGAGGGATAGTTTTAGAGTTCACACACAGAAAATCTATAGGCTACTATGTAAATAGCTGGAGGCTAGAGGAATTAGACAGAGAAAAATTGTGTCTGCTCAGGGAATAGACGATTCAGACCATGTTGTTGACCCATTAAGTCACCTATGATAGTACTGAGACAGAAGCCAGGGGACTTTAGTTCAATCCTCAATTAGGTCATCCAATCAAAATGTATTTAGGAATATATCTAACCAGACAACTTGCAGAATGTCTCAACTCTGGCCCTTTTTGTATCCCATGAGTAAATCTCAACTGCATCAGGAGCACTATAAACATGAGACAAGCTGCTACACCAGCAGCTTATGGTTGCACTAAAAACATCATTTAGGTATAAATAAACATTCACGTTGATGTCATGTTTCAGGAGCTGTTGTTAAGATTTAGATGTATTTACAACTCTGTGAATATTGTGTTATTGAAATAGTATACACATAATTCCTTTCTTCATGGCTTAACTTATTGTTGGATTTTAAGAGAGGCCACAATTCTTAAAATATTTTAGGGAAGAGCTTTGAAAGTTATATGCCATGACCTGGACAAGGCAAATCCCAAAAACCATGAATTAATAGTTCTCAATGACATCTCAAAGAGATCTGAGGAGGGAGGCATGACATTGAAAACATTTCAAAATAACTAATCATTTCATACAATTCAGAAACACTTAAAATCTTAATTGACTATTGTCTGGTGAAAAATCTGATATGTGAACAAGTATTTTTTTATCCGTTACGTGCATAATCTGATAATCTGTTAGGTCCAGATTCTTCGAAAAGCAAATCACTTCAGAGGTACAAAATGTCCAGTGCAAAAATGAAGAAGGGTGAGTTTGGATTTCAGAATTCTGCTTTGGACTTATGTTTAGAAATAAGCTAAAAAATGGGACATCTTGTTTCTTAAACTGTTTCTAGTTATTTTCATCATGATCCCTATGAATATTATGAGCTCCTTTTCTAGGGAAGGGTAACCTACAAACTTCAGGTATGACCACTTACCTTGAAACACATTCTGATAGCAGCTTAAGAACAGTAATTTACATGCAGCTTCTATGATTTAAAATAGCACCTATAGGGAGTTTAATTTCCTTGTGTTTTCCTTTTTTTATATTATGATAATAATTTTTGGTAATCAGGTGAAACCCATTAACATCTATATGGGGAATTGAGTAGTCACAGATACAAAAGTTAGTAACTTGCTTCACTAGAATAACAACATATTCTTCCTGAATCAAATGTTCTGTGCACAGCCTGTTGGGTTTTATTGGCTGTATACTTAAGGAGAAGTTTTTGTTAATAGTAAAAAAAGTAAAACTCTCATATGTCTGCTCATAAGTATCTGGTAGGAGGTGTAAATAAGACAGTAGACTAGGTGCACTATGGTTCTCATCCGGGAACATAGGAAAGGAACACCTTTCTTATGAGGACAGGCTGAGGGAGTTGGGGTTGTTCAGCCTTGAGAAGAGAAGGCTCTGGGGAGATCTAATAGCCACCTTCCAGTACCTGAAGGGGGCCTACAGAAAGGCTGGAGAGGGGCTTTTTACAAGGTCCTGTAGTGAAAGAATGAGGGGTAATGGGTTTAAGTTAGAGAAGAGTAGATTTAGATTGGACATCAGGAAGAAGTTCTTTACATTGAGGGTGGTAGAGCAGTGGAATAGGCTGCCCAGGGAGGTGGTTGAGGCCCCATCCCTGGAGATATTTAAGCTGAGGCTGGACAAGGCTCTGAGTAGCCTGCTCTAGTTGAGGGTGTCCCTGCTCACTGCAGGGGGGCTGGACTAGATGACCTTTGGAGGTCCCTTCCAGCCCCAGCCATTCTATGTTTCTATGATCTTCAAGGTCCCTTCCAACCCCTGACACCCTGTGATACCATCAATGAATAACAACTTTTACATTCAGTCAGTGCTTGGTTTTTTCATTTTTTACAGATTTAAGGCCTGATTTTGGGTTTCCTCTAAGAATTTCAAGAAGCAGAAGGTGGTTTTTGTGCTAATCCTTTGGCAACTCAGAGTTTTGTCAAGCAGCCCCTGCTGTGAAACATTTGTTCCCTCTCCAAGTTTCAGTGCTTCCCTGGGACCCTGTGGACTGAAGTGCATTGCTGGGATCTCCTCTGACAGCATTACCTGGACCACAAGTCTTGTCTGCACTGTGAAGCTGGTATTTCCTCTTCTACTCTCTGCTGAGTTACAGAAGCATTTTCCATCAGGTACAAGCAGTAGAAAACATTGTAATGGATCCTGGTAAGAAGGATAAAAGAGAAACTGTCATTGAGAAATCATCAATAATGAATTAAATGTCTGCAGTCATCTAAAAGAATCATAGAATCCCAGCTTGGAAGGGATCTTGAAGATCATCTGGGCCAACCATTCTTAGCAAAAGCTTGGTCTAGACAAACTGGTCCAGCTCTTGTTCCTGAATCTTCAGTGCCCAGTGATGGCGACTCCACCACTGCCCTGAGGAGATGATTCCAATGGCTGATTGTCCTTGTTGTGAAAAGTGTTCCTCTTGTGTCCAG
>JANIJG010023415.1:0-13653 GCA_024611175.1 Megaceryle torquata
TGGGAGGTGTCCCTGCCATTGGCAGGGGGGTTGGAACTAGATGATCTTTAAGGTCCCTTCCAACCCTGACAATTCTAATAACCAGATGAGCTAGCCCACTCTGAAGGACAGTCACCAGGGTAGCCTGCCATGAATAGGTAGATCTTAAAAGATGGTTTGTGCAAACAGATTGATCATAGATTGCCTGGTCTTTTGAACAGAATTTCTTGCAGAAAGTGGTCAGGTCTTATAAAAGTTGCAGGCTTTGTCTTTGTCTCCTGCTGTCACTACCACCAGTGCAAGTCCTTTCCACAGCGGCAGAAAGAGCTGGTTCAGTTCAGCTGCTAGAGCTCCAGGTAAGATTATAAAAAGATAAGGTTAGTGCAGTAATTAGACATGAGGTAAATGGCACTGCAACAACAACAACAAAAAACAACAACCAACCAAACAAAAAACAACAAATAAAACCCAATAAAAGTTGGAAAGTAAAAAGGAAAAATTATATTATATTAGGAGCTAGCAGAGGGGCATGAGGCAGAACTGGGAATAAATCAAACAAGTCCAACACAGCAGAGGCAGAACAGGGGAGGACTGTTAGGGGAATATAACATGCAAATCTGAAGAAAATTTCCATGTGTCTGAAATACATTTAGAAACACTTGTTTAGTGCATATTTAATGAGGTTTATTTCATTTTAACTGAGGTAATTCACATTTAAATAAGAGTTTCTGCTGAAAAGTATAGTCTTAGTAGTTTAGTCAATGATGTTTAATTTTGTGCTTTTTGTTAACTTGATATATTCCCCAGCGTAATTTGAGTGACTCCAGGGAACTTGGTCTGTCTTTGTACAAGTGTGAATGAGGAGAGACTTATGCTAAATGTTAAGGTTTTCAGAGGACATTGAGAGATAGTAACATAGCAAAGGTAGGTATAGTTTTCCAGAAATAACTAGACATGAAACTGCTGGGGCCATGTGTTACCAAAAGACAAGCAGGGTTCCTACGCAAAAGAACAAAAAAAGTCTCTGCAAAGAGTATATCACTGTTTTGACCAAGCAAAGGGCTTGGTTGACTCTGTTTGGTTGCAGCAAAAGCTGATGACAGCTAGAACAAACTTTTTCAGCAGTTAACTTGCTCTTATAAATATTTTCCCTTTTGAAAGCTCAGATACCATTGACATCTAGTGGTGAAATCCTGTGCCTGGAGAACAAATTTATTGCATTAAAACTGCCTATGCAACCTCAAGGGACTGCAGGACATAATGCAGCAGTGAGAGGCTCCTCTGTCATCTGCGTGGTCCACTGACCCCAGTTTATTAGATTTGTTGACTCAGATTCCCATTTAAGTGGACTGATGGGATTATCTGTCCAGCCTTTTTGTGCATGTTTCCCCATGGATTTAGTTTTCAGGCTTTATGATGAGAGTGCACATTCACTTAGGACAGATGCTAACGGGAATAAAGACGGCTGCCTTCTCATCTGTCAGTAGCCTCCGGAGTCAGCGTCTCATCCAAAGCTGTTGGCTGCAGTGTGAGCATTTGGTCTGGGGCAGCTTCTCCAAACACACCACAGAGTTGTCTGGGTGCATTTGACAAAAGCAAGCAAATCCCCTGCCTGCTGGGTTAATGGCATGAGGCTGAATTCACTGCTTAATCAAAGGAGTGGTTTTGTGAGCCTGAGGAGAGTGTTTTCTCTGAAAGGTGCTGTTGCACATGTTCTCCTTGTGATAGTTTGTGGCTATGTTCACTCAGCCTTGGATAAGGAGGAAAGATGAGCAACTTAAATTGCTTTGTGTAGTGGTGCCAGGCTTTGATCCCAAATACCATGTGCTGCAGCTGAACTGCACTATGAAAGGAAAACAGGTTGCTCCTGAGTTTCGAGCTCTTAAATGCCACTGTCACCAGGGCATGAGACAAGGCTGTGCTGATGTACTGGCTTGAGTACCCTGGAGCAGAGGCAGGGTACTGTGCTGCACCTGAGGAAGGGGTTTTGGGGCCTGTCTGCTCTCCCTGTGCCATCATGGCCCCCATCCTCTTCACCCTGGGCAAACTACCCCAAATTCCCCATATCTGCAGTACCCCCATGAGCACAGCTGGGGCCAGCCAGCTGGAGCTGCCACATAGTGTCACAGGGAAGCTGTAAATAGATTAGATGGGAAGCATTTGGGAGTCAGTTGTGCTATAAATTGCTGGTTGATAAGCCAGTGACTGCAAAAATGAGCAAAATTCAGAAAGGCTGAACATGTCTGCTGTTGCTAAGGTACAGCTGCAGGCTGTAGGGCCTCTGGGGAAAGTCAAGACTAATCAGATTTTGATGTGACTTGGTGAGTAGGAGGACTACAGATTTGTCACATACAATGTAGTTGTGAAGATGCACCCAAAAGAGTCAGTATTAAACTGTACCTGTTTGATAAACTGCATACTCAGCATAGGCTCCAAACAACTAATAAGGAAGTACTTTAGGAAATAACTTCACGGTGAGCTGAATTCAGCTGTGAGTTGGGACTAGGAAGAGCCCTGGTCAATCATTCCCACTGCTATATTCATGCAGCTGCTTCTGAGCCTGCACACCAGGCCAGATCATGAGCCTGGGAAATGTTCACATCCAAGGCAAACCTCCTGCATGTAGTAAGCCTCATATGTGAGATACACACAATTTGCTCTTTCTGCATCTTACTACTGGGCCTAATGTGTGCAGTTCATTACAGATCTGCCCAGAGACTACTTACTGTGACTGGTCTATCGTGATTCTGGTCTCAGTGAATCACTGCTTTGGGGTGATAACAGGGACAGTTAACACTTGCTCTTCCCTGACCTCAAGAAGAGTGCTTATGAACAGCAGGTGCAAGAAATGTCAGTAAGAATTGTCCATTTAGTGCCACTCAGAGGGATCTGAAGGCAAACAAAAAATGCTAACCAGTTAATGTCACAAGGAGATAGAGAGGAGTTACTGTCCCTGTTTCACAGATGGAAGAAATTTTGGAAAGTTTCTCTTGGGCCAAGATCCCACAGGTGCTTTTCCTCTGCAGCCCCTTCCACTCCCCTGCTCAAGGAGAGCAGCTATCAGCTGGGTAAGCCTTGGGAAAGTGAAGTTGCTTTATGAGTAGGGAAGATTACATGAATGGAGGTAGGTTACAAAGTCCACAACTGCAGGCATGATGGAGGCATTTTGGAAGCTGGAGAAGGGTGCAACAAATTTGTCAGGCTCCTCAAAGCAACCTGATTCAGTAGGCATGGAGCCCCCTCTCTCTGTGAGCTGTTTGTGCTGCAGGGTCTCCTCACTCACTGTGGACAGGCACGTTTCCAGTCTCCCATGACATCTTTCTCAATGGCCTGTTATTAGCAGTATTTTATTCCCTGGGTCTCTTACTCTGTCAAAATAGCAGTCAGCTCATAACAGCTTGGGCTTTACCAGTATTCAGTTTATTTGTTTTATTCTTCTGTGAATCCCTTCATTGAAAGAACTGGGGGTTACTTTTGTATTCCTAGCTTGCAGTACCTCAGGCTGAACGCCAGCAAGAACATACTGTGACCAAAAAATGGATAACTTAATCAAGGAAATGATGTCCTGTCTTGTGTGCAGGATTGCACCATCAAATGATTGACAAATGAAAGAACTATGACACTAAATTCTGCTTTTGAACTTTGTTCTCCTTCATGCCAGCAGTCGCTTTGGAGTAACAGGCCCTACTTGTGGGAGCAAGAATTTGTTGCTAATAAAACTCAAGAGAAAGAAGCGGCGTTTTTGACCTAGTTTCTAAAGGAAAATGTCTCATTTGCTTGCATCCCTTGTTAACTTTGAGACATTTTTGACCAAATCTGGAAGAGTAATGGAAGGCTTAGAAAGCCCGTGAGGTAACTCAGAGGGAAGCTGGGAGAGATGAGGGAGAGTCAAACAGGAGGATGCAGCTCCACTTCTCAGCGCTGCGGTGCCCTGTGGCCAGCAAGAAGCCAGCTCTTCCCAGCTGAAATTTTGTAGGTGGCATGTGGCCACGTTTGAGCAAGGTACCATTGGTACATCTTGTTTTTCATCCTGGAGGTTTAATGTCTGGTGGTGTTAGCAAGGCATTGATCTAGGTCCATAACCTGGTTGCTGCTTTTATGATCCTAAGCAAGTCCTCTCTGCTGATGTTCCTTTGTGCCACATCATAGTCTTTTTCTCCTGCCTTTTTCCAGTCCTGCCTCTGAATTGTCTCTCAGTGTCCAGGAAGTAGACACTGACCACTTGTGAGCTCCATACATGACACTAATATCCAAGTGGTACTGCTGTCCCATTCCTAACTGATTACTGCCAGTAAAATTGCAGTGTAATTTTAGATATTTTACTGGGGCCTGATGATGTAATTTTTGTTTGCTTCCTTGCTTTTCAGGTCTTCAGCTCTAGTATGGAGAAGAGAGCAGCTCAGGGGAACAGATGTTGAACATCCGTCCTATTTCTATCTTAGATATTTTACAATATAAATACCAATGCTTGAATACCTTACAGCATCTTTTCTGAAGCTCACTTAAGGAGCATAAGCAAAGTCCTTTAGGACTCCCAAAAGGAAGTAACCACGGATGCCATAACTCTTTTTGGCCAACCAAGACAATTTGAATATACCAGGACGGTGTCAACCTGAGGCAGCACTGCTGTTACACGAAGCAGGTAATAGTAGGAAGGTACTTTATCACAAACACGTATTTGCTTGGCTTTTAATCGATAAAGAGATGTTTCTAGACAGAGCAGGTTGGGAAAGATTCAGATCAAGTTTCCTGTCTTGATTTCAAACACACAATGTGGCAGTGAGCTCAAGTAATGTGAACTGACTTTTTGGTAGTGGGTTGGGGGTTTATTTTTGTACAAAAAAGAAACAGAAAGGCAGAAAAAAATCTCAGCTCAGTGTTGGCAAGTGGAAGAGGAGTCTCCCAGTACCATCTAGGGGCTCTTGTACTTGATAGAGGATTACGTAGGCCAAAGTACCCACTAGCTGGGAGCTGGCAGTGCATTTTAGTTGCTCTTACCTTGGCAAAAGCAGTCCCTAAAATGGATGATATCCATTCACTGCTCAGCCCCCTAACATATAGGAGAGAGACGTTCAATATTCTATGATTCTGTGAATAATATTACAGAGGCATTTTGTCAAAAGGTATAAGCACATATGTCCAGTTCCTGGGAGATCACAGATACATTCCACATCTGAAAATCATATGGATCAGTATTTACTATTTCCTTAACCTGACTGCAAGAAAGGAAAGCACAGTTTTAGTTCTGACAGGGAACTGGGTCAGACATTTCGCTTTCTTCCCTCAGTAGTGGGGTGTTGGAGGTGAATGGCCCATTGCTCTCCAGGAAGGGTGATCCTCGGCTTGTTCTGTTCTTATTTCTATGGCCCAGCTTCACATTTACTTTGCTAAAAGCATGTGGGGAGTTAAAAATCGGTTGTAGGTGAGGTGCCTATGGGGAGGTGGCATCATCCTAATCATAGTTTGTTTGAAGACAATATGCTGGAACAAAGGTATCATATCAAGTATAACTATAGCAATGCTAGTGGCAAGGGTGACTTTGGGTTGTGGTGATTAAACTAGAAGTGTGTAAACTAGTAGTGGACATCTGACATCCTGGGCCATTCCTCAGCAACCACAGCAGAAACTATTTTAGGCTCTTGTTGTTTTATATGTTAACAATTTCCCCTGCTCCAATTCTTTGAGCAAGAAGTAGGGCATTCTTCAGAGAGGCATAATACTTGGGGTATTTGTGATAACCACTGTGATGTCTCTGAATAAGAGTAGCCAGCAGGTTCCTGATGATGTTCCCAGGGCCACGTTTGTTCTCAGGAGCCTCTCTACTGCAGGCACCTGATAATCAAAGCATTCCCTAGCACAGGCATGCTGGACATGACAGAAGTGTGCAGGTAACATGCTATAATGAGTGTCACTCTCTTTCCAACCTGCTTTTTATGGACCCCTGGTTAAAGCAGAGATTTCCTTTTATTACCAGAAATGTAAGGTTAGATTCTGTGAGATCTTCTCCACAAGGAAATAAAGTGGAGAAGTAGCCTGTGAAATTTGTCTGCATGTATAGTTAAAATCTGTAAGAGGAAATATTTAATCTTGAGCTTAATATGGGACAGACTGTAGCTGAATGAGAAAGAAAAAAGATTTGTGTTTTTTAAGTGATTGGCAGCATGCTGAACACTGGTGAGGAATTTGTCAAACAGAACAGTGCAACAATGACACCTTCTGTAAAACACTAGAAATGTCAAGTCTTGCTATTTTGTCTTCTGCCCCTGGAAATTTCTAACCTGTTGTCAGAGAGCTGAAACAGGCATCTCTGCAGAGAAGTGGCTTACCTACCAGTCTCTGCAAAAGCATCCCAGGCTGACAGTCTTCTGCAAAAAGATCAGAAATGTGAAAAACCTTTTGGTAATTCTATACCACTTTTTTGTTGGTCCAAAAGCATTCTTATCCAAATGAGTGGGAAGATGAGTTCCTTACCTGAATGGTTTCAAGTTCACAGAGTGTGTGTGAGGGCCCCAGCCTTACATTAGAGGTGCTTTTAGACCACCTGTTAAAATATTGCACAGCATCATTTTTCCTAAATTAACTTGTTAAAAGGAGAGAGAGCACAAGAGGGAGCCAGACTCTGCATCCTGGTAAGGCTCTTGGCTGTGTGTGGGGAGGGGGCAAGGGGAGCCTAGGGCTTGATCCCTGTGCTCCAGGCTCTTTCTGTGGGTATTCAGTGACTCCAGCCTGAGGGATGCAAAGTCCCGTGGACACCAGGTTGAGCCTCCAAGAATTCCAAGCCCTCAGGAGTAACCAGGGACTTGTCCTGTAAAGTCAAAGTTCATGTCTTTCCCTCTGACATCAAGGAAGTGACAGTGGAGCATCCCATTTGGGCCAGGCAAACTGGAAGGAGGTGGCAGTTATGACTTTGATCTCCTTGCTAAGGAGAAAACACAAGCCAAAGCTCCTGTTTTGTCCCTCCAGCCACTGTATGCTCATGTACAGGTGGCAAGATGGAGAGCACTGTCACTGCTGGATCAGGTTTATTATTTGATAAAAGGACAACAGGTGCTGTGAGAAATTTGGGGTGGCAGTGGTTCTTGCTCTTTAGTGGAGTGTCAGAGCTGCTGGTGTGCAGGCACAGGAGGCTCACATCTGAGCCCTTTGCCTCCTGGTTTCGTGTGGTCAGCATCTGCATTGCTCTGGAGCTGCCCTTCCCAGAATTGCCTGGAGCTCCTGACACCCTGCCTAGGTGGCCAGGCTGACAGCCAGACCTGCATGGGAGGCAAGCCCTAACTTTTTTACTAGGCATGACTTTTAGCTGATGTATCTCAAATCACTCTTGTGACTTGACAGAGTTGGGGGTTGAACTTTTGCACACTGAGCCTCAGACCACCATCTTTACCACAGGTCAGCCCTGCATCCTGAAATAATTCTCTGTGGCCTTTGCATTCTGGTAAAAGCATCATGCAAATTCTTATCTGCCACTTTGCTGGGTTAATGAAAAGAGCATGAAGAGCTTTCTTTAAGAGTGGAAATTCAACCAGATTCCTTCACATTCAGTGTAGTAGTTTATCAGATATCATGAGGTTAAATCAAGGGTTTAATACTTTCACAGCTACCTACATAATAAATACGCTCCAGGGTACAATACAGGAGCTGTATAATGGGACCACAGGGTATATAATTCAGTGTACACCATCCTTACAAGGCAGCTCTTCCACCACATAGGCTGGGTAGCTGTCAGACCACTGCGGGCAGCTTTGCTCTGTTAACACCATTTATTCCACTTGAAACTTGTCAGAAGGTTTAGATCAGACTCTAAAACTTCTTGCAAGGCAGTCAGCACTTTCTTATTTTTGAGAGAGGAAAACTAAGAACTCAAGCTCTGCTCCACATCATATACTCTCAGGAATTTTTTTGAGTGTAACTTGACTGACTACAGAAGTGTTGTGTCAGATTGGTTTTTTTGGTTTGGGTTTTTTTTTTTTTTATGTTTACTTTCCAGATAATCCTTCTGCAGCTGTGTCCTGGGTTTGGTTCAGGTCAATTATCAGGAAACAGCTGCTGGCCCAAGCAGCTGGGAGGGGCCAAAGCCAGGATAAACAACCATACCAGCCAATGGGATGTTTGATACCATACTGAGTCATGCCCCTATATAAGGTGAGGGCTGGCCCCAGGGTGGGGGTGCTTGTTTTCAATTTTCTTCAGTGTGTAGCTTTGATGTGGCTGGAGCAGGGAAAGTTGGTGTCTTGGATACAGGTAAAGCCTTCCTGGCTTCTATTAATCACTTTGTCTACCATTTCATTAGTACTATTTTTAGTACTGTTGCTTTCTTCTTTCTTTGTGGTGTTTTGTTGAACTGTTGTTATCTCACCCCATGGGGTCTCAACTTTTTTCTCTTCCTCGGCATTCTCCTTCCTATCCCACGGGAGGGGATCTAGAGGAGGTTGGGGAAAGCAGTGGGTGAATGGCTGTGTAGTGTTTAACTGCCCACAGAAGTTAAACCATAGCAAACTGTTAAGCTTGCAGAGTTACAATGCAGATTATTTAATTATTTTATTCATATGTATTAGAATTTCTAAAGACTGCTCCATTGTGCCCTGTGTAAACAAGTGTTACTTCACATATCGGGTGGCATTAGTCAGATTTTACCTCTGTCCGCTTCTGTGACCTGCACTTCTGTGAGTGAACCAAGTATGATGAAGATTAAGCTGAATGGAAGCTGATAAAAAAGCATTATTTGAATGGTATGTCATGTTTGACATATCAGATCCGATGTCAGAAGAAAATTACTGAGGTGGTTGTTATCTGAAATTTAATATGATGTTAGCTTTAAGTACCAATCCATATAAATTTATGTAGGCAAGTTAAGTTGCTGATCAAGTCTCTGTTGACAGCAGTAACGCATTTGTGTTTTGGTGCCTTTTGGATTTTACCCTTTCACTGCAGAAATTTAGTTTTTGAAGATTAGCCTCTTCCCGCCCCCTGGCTACACAGCCCACCCACTCCTGGCCTATTGACTTTAAGGTTCCTAGTATCCAATGGCTGATGGTGGATGCAAGGCCAGCCCTAGGGGAAGCCTGGGCAGCAAGTCCACACCTCCTTGGCTTCAGGCAGCAGCCTGAAGGCTTTCCTAGCACTTCTGTTTGTTTCACTTTGGTGTGGTGGCCCTCCTGGAGAAATATTGGCAATATTTCATGCCACCTTTTAGATAAGAATTGCCCCAAAAGGGATATTAAGTGACATCTATCACACTTTGAATTTACCTTGAGATGCACTATATTTACACCTAGATGTATATCTCCTCCCTCTCCTAATCTGGCACACACAGGCGCTTGCACATCCCTTAGCTTAATGAAGAAAGGGTGAGCTATTCATAGGAGCCCAGCCGGGCTGGACGCTGGGGCTTTTTTGTTGGTGCTCAGTGGGGTGTCTCATTGCTCGGCAGGGGTAGGCATCCACTCAGCCACACAACCCATAGTGTGCAGTGTCACCTAAAAAAGAGCATTAATTAAAGGGTGTCAGGAGAGGAGAGAAAAAAGGTAGTGGTTTTGGTTTGGTTTTGCGGTTTTTTGTTTTGTTTTGGGGGGGGAACAAGGAGAATTTTTTTTTTCCTCTTTAAGGGGGAGGAAATAGAGATATTTTTCTGCCACCTCTAATTTTTGGAGGAAATTTTTCCTTTAAAATTCCATGACAAACCTTCTGTCCAGTTCCACACAATTTGGCAGGACAATGCTTACAGAAAACACTGACAATTGAACCACTTCTTCTAGTTTATTTTGCATTCTTAATACAGCACAAATTCTGTTACATGCTTTCAGAATCAACTTGCTGCTTTCTACAAATGTCACCCACCAGCAGGAGGCAAATGTTGGAGCATTTAGGTAGGATTATAGCTATTTTTAGTAGAGATGGTTGATGGTTTTGTTAATTAGATGCTACGATATGAAAACCTGAATTTCATGTATCTGCACACAAATATGTGCAATATACACATGTATACATCTGCAAGGGAAAACAATCAAATTAAACAAGTACTTGTGGGTTTTTTTAAGTGCTAGGAATTGGTTTGTTAAATGGCACAGCAAATTTGCTAAAGAACAGTATAAAATCTACAAATTAGATTACTAGTAAACCAGAAAATAAAAATTGGATTAACTACTTTGAGCAGTGATAAATGCAGAGACTGCTCTCTGCACCAAATTACTCAGTGGGGCTGTGCTCATCCAACTAAGATGTAACATCAGCCCTCCAGAAGCCCTTCCCCTGACATTGGGGAAGGAAGGCAACAGGGAAAGAACATTTGTTTTCCTTTTACTGGTTTTTCTTTCCCTTCCCCACCCGTGTTGTGGTGGTGCTCAGGCCTCCCTGAAACAGCAGGTTTTCCCAAAGTGATTTCAAGATCTTCTGTGGGAATGCATCAGGATCACAACCAGTTTTGAAAAAACTTTTCAGATTATTTTCTTGCTCCTACTTACAAAAGTTTGTGTTTGTTTGTTTGTGTTTTTTAACCAAATGCCTACAGTACTGAGTGCTGGAGTTAAAGCTAGGCGGCACTGACACCTTCCACCTGCAGTTTCTGCACGGGGCTACAGTTTCCTTAATAAATGTGGCTGGAAATTTCAATGCTGCCACCAAGGCTGAAGTCAGGTTTGCATTAGCAAAATACAATCTTGGAGGGATAAAAGTCACTTCTTTTAGTTTCCTGTCAACCTACCATTATAAAACCACTGAGATGATGAATACTAATTTCTTTGTTCAAACACATTGTTCTGTGAACAGTGAAATTAATGAAACCTGCTTTTCAGTTAATTGAACTGGCAATTTCTATGTTAATTTCTATATTTTCAATGCCTTCACACCCACTACAGCAGAGCCTGCTTCTTCTCCCCATGTCCTTCCATTCTTGGCCACGGTTCTCCCCACTGCCAGCCTCCCCCCGAGCTCAGCACTCTCAGCTCTTTCCTGATGGCCATCAAGCTATGTTGATCCTGACTCATGCCTAGGTAGGTACATGCTGTCTGGCTAGAACAAACACAATGAACAACAAAGTGGACCTCACTCTTTAGTTTTCCAGAAGAAGAGGGAAGAGGCTACTTTGGGGGTCTCTATTCTCTCCAGATGCAACGTTTCAGAAAACATATGATAATTTTTTTTATGTCAAGTTCAATTGCAGTTGGCTGAAGAATCCCTCAGTTAAAATTGGTGGATTGAGCAGTAAGTGAATGATACAATTGCACCACTCTTCTTTCTTTAAAAACCTGGACTAAAATGGCTTGGGAAGCCAAAGCCCTGAGGATACATGAGCACGTGAGGAGAATTTGGACAACTGCTGGTGGCATACTGACTGAAGAAAATAGGGGAGTAAATTAGGGCGTTGACTGTGTGAAACATTGGTAAGGAAAGCTTAAGGGAAACAGGTGACCTGAAAAAGGCTGGATGAGAGTGAAAAGTAGTGGCATAAGGAATAGGAGAGGAACTTGGTCTTCCTCCAAACAGCCAAACAGAAGCTTACAACTTATGAACATGCATTTGAAGTTGTCTTCTGAAACGATCCCATGCGCACTTCAAGTCGCAATACTTCGGGCAAACCAGGAGGCAGTTTCTAAATACACATGTATTTGCAAATTAATTGATACTAATTTCTAAAAGCATGTTTGGAGCCTTTCAAATTTCAAGGAAACTGTGAAATGATAAAGCTCTAAGTAACACTCATAGAACTGTGTTTGTGAAGCCATTCCTTTTTTCTCCTCAAATGTCAGCCTTGGTGAAAGCATATCTCTTGGGTATAACACTGAGCTTTTTATTAGTGGTTTAGAAATATGACAGTGAGACACCTGGCATGGCAAGGGGGTGGAAGAAATGTGAGCTGTATGTCACTGACAGAGTCTTTCTGGGATTTGAATTTGTGCTAAAATATTTCTGTTTTTCCCTTTTGTTGCCTCCCCTATGAGGTACTTGGGCTCAAGGGGTGGGAATTTGGTCTGTGACAGTTGGCTGAGTTGTATTCACACAAACATCTGGCCCTTCTGAGCTCTAGCATAAAAAAAAAGGCAGTTTTTCAGTATCTTATTGGTGATATAGCCCAAAATCAGAGTGTGAGCAGAGCAGAATGCATGGTGCTTTCATGGTGTGAAAAGTAAACGAAGATGGGCAACTAGAACATCTCCTTTATGAGGAAAGGCTGAGGGATGTGGGTCTTTTTAGTCTAAAGAAGAGAAGAATGAGGGGGGAATCTTACCAAGGCTTATAAATACTTACAGGATTGGTGTCAGGTGGGTGGGGCCAGTCTTTTAACAGTGGTGCCCAGTGACAGGACAAGAGGTAATGGACACAAACTTGAACACAGAAAGCTCTATGTAAACATGAGGAAGAACTTTACTGAGCAGGTGATGGAGCACTGGAGCAAACTGCCCAGAGAGGCTGTGGAGCCTGCATCTCTGGAGACATTCAAAACCTGCCTGGACACATTTCTGGACACATGTGTGACCTCCTCTAGGTGCACCTGCCTTGTCAGGGCAGTTGGACTAGATGATCTCTAGTTGTCATTTCCAGCCTCTATCATTTCTGTGATTCTAAGGGCTGTACTGGATAGTGAGAGACTCACGTTCAAGTGCCACTAGCCTCAAAAGCCCATTTCCTTTGTAGGGACCCAGGTTGTCTCCTATGCAGCCTGTGATCAAAGTGGACAATTGGGTAGGAATAACCAAGTCGTTCATCTCTGTTTACACTGACAGTTCAGGGATGTTTTTGTAAAATCCATCCTAGCATTGCTAACAAGTTCTGTTCATAATGATTTTGGGGAAGGCACCTTTTAATCCAAGCACGTATTTGGCTGGCTGGTGGAGGCACATGCCAAGTTCCGTACTGAGCTCACTGTTAAGAGGAGGACTGTGTTGACTAGGCTAACTTTTATCCTTGAACCAACTTGTGTAGACACACAGATGAATCTAATATCCTGTGACTTCCCCTTTTAGCTGTTTGTTATTAAGTCTATGATAATCTGTACTATAGCATCTCTGCAGTCAAATCCTCCTAGAAACCTCTGTGGGTACTTGAGAAGCTTTGTAACAGTTAGGAACAAGCAATGTGACGTTCCTAGTCTCAGGTGTATGGTCTGTTTTGTTTCTTTTTCAACTTTCTTGCTTATAACCTCAGTGCTGTACAACACGCTCCAGGGACCCTTGTACAAAACTGGCTGTAAGTAAAGATAGCTATATGTTTCATTAAAGTAGGTGGAAGGACTGAAGGCATAATATCAAATGCACAGGAGCAGTGGTATGGGAAAGGACGAAAGCTTTTCTACTAAAATGTCAATTTATGACTTGCACAACTATATGTTGGTAGGACTTTCCCAGAAAATATTTTTTAAACCCTTAAAACCCAAAATGTTTCATGTGTTTGTTAGTAGTAAAAAAAAAAAAACAAACCCACAATAAAATGTGGCAGACCTCTTTATGCACTTAATTATGTAGCTGATGCAAGTTTCCTTAATTTCCAAATCTAATCTGCATAGATACAAAGATAGCAGAACAATCTGGAGACATGTTCTTTAACCACGTGGGGGGGGGGGGGGGGGGGGAAACAAAAAAGGGGGTAATTAAACCACAAAAATTATAACAAAAAAAAAAAGTAGCGGAAAAAAAGCCCGGGGGGGCATTTTCTTTTTTAATTTTTTTTTTTTCAAATGGT
>JANIJG010023415.1:17744-51640 GCA_024611175.1 Megaceryle torquata
TGTTTTGTCTTATTTCCTGCTGTTTTTTCTTTCTGTGCTATTTTTTTAACCCCCCCCCCCCCCCCAGCCCCCGCCTTTATTTTATGGTTAATTTGCTTGCTTGAATGTAAAGCCATTTAAGCTGAAAAATCTGGATTGTGGTTCATCATTGTGCCAGTGCTCTGAGCTGTGTGATGCAGCATAATTGGTAATTTTCAAATTCATAATCCATTTTGTTTCATGCATCCACATGCACACCCTGCCACCCCATCTCTTCAAACTGGTAAAAAAGCAAGATTAGAGCATGCAGATTCCTTCAGTCAAATAACAGGAATCAACAAGAGGCATGTTTTATAAAGTTATATAATGAAATCCCACAAAGCCAAAAGAACATCATTCCCAAAGAACTAGTTTTGTCTCCCATAAACTTGGAATAACTCGCAGATCTGAAGTATCCTCATTCTTAGCCAGGCAAGGCTTCTGCCAGCTTCAGCAGAGCTTCATGTTGCACAAAAATACTGGAAAATCTGAAGTTTTTAATTATGTGAAATTTTCTTTTAGGGATTTTGGTAGCAGGTTGCTGAGAAAAAACATGTTGTAGGGAGGGACTGGAACTTTGTTTTAGAAAGGAAGACAATCATTTCTTGAATGTATGGCTGTTTATGCTGATGCACATCACTATTTGTTCAGCAGAACTTGAAATTCACTTTTGGTAACTGGTGACAAAATGCAAAACAGGGAAAATTAAGTCTCGGAGTCCTTCTGGAAAAGCATTTTGATTTTCATCTCCTGCTTCATGTCTGGCATTTGTTCCTGGAGAAACATTCACTTCCCTAAGCCTCTAAGTCTTGTAAGCAAACAGAGACTTTGTGTCTCACCATAACCTATGGCGCTGGCAGAGGTTGTTTTTTGTTGTTTTGTGTGTGGGCTGCTTTTTTTTTTTTTAAGTTTTATTGCTTGAAGAATAACTTGGGTTTCTACAAAAAAACTTGTCCTGTCTGAGCTTTTGATTTTACTACTTCCTTACACTCCCTTTCTGTTCTCACCAGCTGGCCACAGCCAACATTCGGCTCCACTCTATTTCCCCCGGCTAATGGCCAGCCGCCTCGCCTGCCAACTCTGCCTGTGATCTGCTGCTTCCTCTCTGCCCATTTCCAGCACTCCTGTCAGTCTGTGGCCTCTACTTCATTAAATGTGTCCTCATGTTTATCAGCAGTGAAGGATTCTTTACAGTGCTGGAACAGGAATGGGCTTAGTCCACCAACCTTTTGCTCCTCAGTGTAGTAGATGCCGCTTCTCCACGATTTGCCAGGTTGTGCTTACCTGGAAGAGATCATGCTGAACTGTTTTCCTGTTGGATCACTGCTTGTTCACTCCACTATGCAAACCTATATATCTGAGGAGGTTATTTTCACCTAAAATGAATAATGATATTAAAAATTGAGTCAAAATTTTTAGTGGGTATTGTAGATCCATAATTCCCTTGTTTGAAGACTTACAGGATTTCTCTGATCTGCTCAGTTCAAATTCATTAGGCTTACGTACTCTAAATTGCTCTGCTTTCTGGCGATCTGCCAATCTATTCTTCAATTAAAGGTGCTGCAACCTTTAGACTAATGATCACAAGTAAGAAGTGATGGGACAAGAGGAAATGGCCTCAGGTTGCACCAAGGGAGGTTTAGATTGGATATGAGGAAAAATTTCTTCACCAAAAAAGTCTGTGAAGCATTGGAACAGGCTGCCCAAGAAGTTGTGGAGTCACCATCCCTGAAGATATTTAAAAGACATGTAGATGTGACACTCAGTGATACAGTTTATTGGTGAACTTGGCAGTGCTGGGTTAACAGTTGGACTCAATGATCTTAAAGGATTTCTACAGCCTAAACAATTCTATGATTCTGTGATTGTTATGTGAAAGATGACTACAGTGACTAGTTCAAGTCTGTAAACAGCTGAGTACTCAGGAGGAAAATGGAAAGCTACCAATTACTAGGAAAGGAACTGAGAACAAGACAGAAGCCATCATTATGCTGCTCTGAAAACTACAGATGTGCTTATGCCTTGGGCACTGTTTGACCACCTAGTAGGTCCACCACAGATGGGGCAATAGAAGGTGTAGAGAAGGGCAGCAGAAATCCCAGTCTTAAGACAAGGATTTCCATCTGGAAAGAGACCCCGTGGGTGGGTGAGGGGGAAAATATTAATGAAGAAGGTGAGTGTTTTATTCTTTTCTGTTCATTTTTATTGTGAGAACATGAGGGAATGTGTGTAATCATGACCTTCACAGTGAATTTCAGCTTCTTGCTTTAAGAAGTTTCACACAACCATTTGCATATGCTTGTGACCGGTTGTGTCTCTGACTGCAACAGAGCAACATTTCACCAACACAGTGTTGAGATAGGACAAGAAAGGCAGCACTGCATTCAGAAACAGCTCCTTAAACTATTCAGCTATCCAAATTAAATCAAAAAATTGCAGCAATATTGAAAGTCTGTCTTAGACACAAACATTCATAAATATTGCAAGGTGAATTCTATAAAATCTGGCTGAGGAGCTGTTTAACCCAAATGTTGTAATTTTAAAAGTTGTAAAATATTTAATGGAAGCTGGCTTATACTGAGTTGGAGTTTCATGTATTCAGATGGTGAGGTACAGTCTCTGAATTGTAATTGATGGTAGCAAGCTCACACTGACAGCTGCCTGTGTATAATGACTCATATTTAAGAAATGTTTTTACAGTTGATTTATTTAATCATTGAATTGAGAATATCTCTGCTGGCAGAGTTTCTTTTAAAAAAACAGTTTCTTTAAAAAAGCAGTGGACTAAGGAAAAGAAACATTGCAGGATTTACAGAGCATCTTCAAATTCCTCAGGACAGACTCTTCTGATCTCCTCTACCACTTTTTATGGTCACCAAAATTCAGGTAGGAAACAACCAAATCTATCTGCGAACTCCTCACAAAAAAGTGATATCAAGTGAAAGATGTTCAAGAAAAATATTTTTATGTTGTTTCAAACTTTATTCAGAAATTAATCTGAATTTAGTTCAAAATACATCAGTGCACCATCCCCATCTTTCAAGTCTAATGGTACAAAACACTCAACAGATCTCAAAATAGTTCTGGTTTGTTATTAGTTCATTTGAAACTGTCAACTAATCAAATAAGGATTTTTTCTTTTTTTTTTTTTTTTTTTTCCCTGAATATTTCAGTGTTACTCTCTGGTTCAGCCTTCAAAGTCTGTATCATTAAAATTATTTATGACCAACAGGTAAGGAACTATTTACTTATCTCCAGTGATTAAGCCCTGGCTTTCCAGGTATACCAGACTCAAAATCAAACACCTGATGTTCCATACAGTTCCACATGGGCAGAAAAAATAGCCAGAAGTCCTAATGATGATCATCTCTTTATCAAATTTTGTTCATATGACAGTCAGGCAAATAGCCATGGCTGTTTTGCCTCCTGTAAGCCCAGAGTACTTACAAATTTATTTCTTCTCCTGATCCCTGTCTCCATTCTCATGAGTGTGGCAGTGGGGCAGCCAGCAAAAGAAAGTGGCCATATATAGTACAGGTTTACATCCAATGTTCTAGAAAATGCTGCAGTCATATATATATATATATATATTTAAGAGCTTGCTATTTTAATTGCCTTTAATTCTTCTGCTTATAAAAGAAAATCACTAAGGCTTGTCAATAATTTCATGTTCAGAGAGTGTCAAGGGAAGTAAAAATAAACTGAAAAAAATAGTTAATTAGATTTTGAAGTTCATGTAAAATAGGACAGAAAAAGGAGCTTTGAAAAAAAGATGGGGAGGATGAAGAAATGGAAAACAAGAGATGTGTAAAGGAAAAAATGTACTTACCTTGGTAACAAACTAAATAGTGAAACTGTAATTTCTCTTAATTTAAGATGCTGTGAATAAAAGAATTATTAAAAGCTATACTCTTTATCAAAATGAAAATTATGTTAGCATTCAGCAAAACCTGGTCTATCTGGTGGAAAAGAAAGTTTCCTTTTAATATGGTGTTTAACTTATTTTACTTGGTTAGGAAACCAATGAACTGTGAATGACATTCTTTTCCCCAGGTACCAGGTAGTAGCAAAAGAGCTGCAGATCTACTTTCAGTGTATTATATATCACTCCATAACTTATCCTCCTCTTGCATTTAGACCAAGAAACAAGTAAAACCAGTGTATACATCCAGAGCTTTGTTTTTCTTTTATTTACTTGAATTCAGAAAAAAAGTCATATGGAGATTAACACTGTGAGCCAGCATGGGGACCAAACAAAAACTGGAAAAAAACCAATTATACTGCTGCTGCTGGCACTCCTGTACAATGCTCAAATTGCATGGTTGTCAGTGCTTCCTGCCACATATCAGTTTTATAAGCCACTTTTATCTTCAGCTAAAAGCATTAGTGTATTTTGCATCTATTCCATATTCTATACCCTTGTAATTGAAATCTTTAGGAAAAAAAAATAGGTATTTGAATAAACCTCTTAAGCATTGAAAGTACTATACAAGAGGAAGTCATTACACAAATTATTTCTATATCCAGTCCAATTCTATAGCTACATTGATATATCCTACAGGGTAGTTCAGAGAAGTCTGAGTCCACCAGACAATGGGTAAAATGCCAGCATTGCTAAAGCTATTTGCTCCATAATATTGCCCAGAGAGATTGTGGGTGCCCTGTCCTTGGAACTATTCAAGGCCAGATTGGATGGGGCTTTGAGCAACCTGGTTTAGTGAAAGGTGTCCCATGGCAGGAGGGTTAGAACTGGATGATGTTTAAGGTTCCTTCCAACCCAAAACATTCTATGATAACATAGGAAATTCCTTAATAATTGCTCAGTCTGGTCAGAAAGCAGTCCACTAGAGAACCTGTATGGCACAAACTGTTTATGATCAAGATGTTGGGAGGCAACTGAGCCACTCTGTTCTTGTAGCAGAGATGTCCATACAGTACCTTCTGGAGGTCCGAGGTAGTCAACACAGTCATACTGGTTATTGACTGTGTCTCTTATTACTCTAGTAATTTGAAGGAACAATACAAAAAAGTTAGGAGATGAAGAACTGTCTAGTAGAGGCAAAACCACAAATCCTCTGCTCCTTCAAACTATGCAGTCTTAGGCCACAGGTATTAGAGCTTGGAGCCAAATCAACAGCTGTCATTGTTTTACTACTATTTTTTAAATTAATTTTTAAGTCAAAATATTAATGTATTCTTACAAAGTGGTACAAAATGTAATGAAGTTTGCGCACTTCCAGAATACCTTACAACATAGTGGTTAAGGTAAGAGGATGAGAGAGGAGTGGGAAAATCCCAGAGAGGAAAAAAAAGGGGTTTAAACTTGTTTCCTTCATTCTAGGGTTAGTGCACCAGTGACTGAGCTCCTGAGAAAACAGGAGATACTGTTTCCTCCTCTTTAGTGAATCCAGCCCTTCTTTTCTTTCAGAGCACTTAAGGTGTTTCATTAAGCACTGAAAAGAATGTTTGCAGCCAAGAGAATTTTTGTTTGGTTTGTTTGTTTGAGAGGAAAAAAAAAGAAATCTTGATTGAAGCAGAAATAATATATTTGCACAGTCTCAAACACGCATTTGTTCATCTGAATTAGTTTATTTTCTCTCTTCAGCATCTCCAGGAGTCAGCTTATATATCCACCATGGTGGAAGTAAAATTGGTGTAGTGGCAGAAAAGAATATTCAGTCAGCACAGGAACCCTTTGTGTGGTGCAGAGTGATAGCATCCATGGTCTCCTCTGCAGGCATATTCTCTCCATTTTCACAGGCAGTTTCAGCAAAGGAATTGAGAAAGGAAAAAAAGTCACCCCTGCTGTGGCAATGAAAAGTCAAACAAGGCTCTGGGAAAGAATAGTAGTTCCAAGAAGGGGATTTTCCCACAGAGTAAATTGTTTGTAGGAATCCCATGGTTTCATTGTAATGGTCCCTGAGGCAGCACTCTTCCTGGTGGATTGCTGTTGTGAGTCAGCCTAGCAGGAAAGTGAGCCTTGCAAGGAGCTAAGCAGTCATTAAACTCCTTAACTCTTGTTCATTAGTCAGAGCTATGCTGATTTAACAAGACCTTCTTCTGTAGCTGTCTAAATTCTCACCTTTAAGAAACTGTTGAAAGAAAAACCTCCCTCCCTCCTCCTCCCTAAGATGCTTTTAAAGTTACCAAATATCAGAGAAAAAAAAAAAAGTCTTTATTCTTCTCTAATGTAGGTGTCTTGCACAGTGTCAATATTGATTTTGATACCAGTGTCGTCATCTCCTGCTTGGGCCTTGGAGGAGTCAGTAAGAGTTTGATTCTACCTGTACTTGTGAGAGCATAATTTCAGGCTAGCTTTTACACCTGTGAAGCTACTTCAGATGTAAAGTAGGGCCTTTTAGAGAAGACCCTAAGGACAGATCTTTTATTCCCAGCTACAGACCCTAAGAGATGAGCTGCAGGTTTTGCAGAGGGCAAAGTGTTCCAGTGAGTACAGCTGGGGCTTGGGAAACCTCAGTTCTCTGCCACCAACCTTCTAGAGTTCTGGCTAGTACACTCATGTGGCACTGCTTGTGGAAATAACAGCCACACTCATGTCTTCTCTGAGTAATTTGGAAGTCTAGATGCAAAAAATAGTGTATTATGCAGGTGTTGCTAAAAGTATGAGAAGTTAGGTGGATAATGTGAATTTTGTTATTGAGAACTTCAGTGTAAATGCTTTTTCCTCTGTTTTTAACTTTCACGTCAGATGACAAAGTGGAAGAAGAAAAGCAAATTAACTATTGTTACATCAACTAAATTTAGTTTACCTACATAGTTACAGTTACATATCACATACAAATATACTATCTATCTTTCTATCAAGTAGTTATGTATCTAACATTACACTATCTTGGTGGTGGAGGTCTGCAGTAGCAACAATATTGTTTCAGGATGCCATCGACTGGCACACAGAACGGCTTTCTATGGAAAACTGTATCTGATAACACTTACATAAAAAAAGCAATGAGTATTGTTCAAAGCCCTTACCTGGAGACTTTGATTACAAAAATAAAATTAGATGTGTCCATTATGTGTTATGTAGCAGGATTATAATGAATTAGACATGATTGAGGAATTAAAAATTGCCCATGAAATAACTTAGAAGTGAGTTGTCTTCCATGTGACTAAATGAAAACATCTAAAAGTTGCACTGAACTGAAAGAAAAATTAGTAAAGTTGCTAAAACTTCTGAGGACAGCAAAGGGTGAGGATGCCTGTGAAGCAATAGTGCAAATGATCATTTGAAACTGGTATCAGTACACCAAACACTATATGTGTTGTAACAGATGGCACACCAAATGTATTTGATGTGAATGTGGGGTTAATTACAGTATTTGAAAAAGCATTTGGACACCCATTTTTGGCATTTCATTACAATAGGCATCAACAATCACTGGGGATGAAAATAATTGAGCAAAGCATGAAGAAATGAGAAAATTGCAACAAAAAAATAGTAAACTTGAGTATCTCATGTACTGAGCAATCAGCATTTCCAAATAGATTGGAAATAATCAATTTGCTGTAGTCTGGATTGGTGAAGCATAACAGTATACGGTGGTTAAGCTACTGGTCTGCAGCTCAATATGTCATTTATTGTTTGCAGAAAGAGAGATTGAATGTTGGCCTCCAAAAATAGTCCACAACTGCCTCACCAGCAAAGGCTCATGACCTACTGGTGTTGTTTTAATTTGCATCTAAACTTCTCAAGGAAATTTGGATTTCTGGATACTGATACACTTTGCACTACCTAGGCTGCATTTAAGAAGCACAGAGCATTTCAAGAGAGTGTTAACACTAACAGGAATTTTTAAAGAATACTAGATTCCTTATTAAAGTCTCTTAAAATAAATTTAATTAGTTTTGAAAGCAAACATTCTAGTTCACTTACTACAAATCTAAATACAATTGATTCAAAACATTCCAGAGTTCCTTTCTACTGAACACTCACAAGACAAGTGTGTTTTAAATTTTAAATCAAATTCAGTAAACAAAAATGAGTGATCAGAGAAGTTGGTTAGCAATTCTTGAATGTGAAGCACCAGTGGTTAATAAGGCAAATCTTGAAAACAAAATTTGGGACATGGAAATACTTGACTACTTGCTCAAAGACAATAATATGTTTATAATTATGTATCATTATATATAACATATACCCTAGAAGTTCTTTTCATCTAAGCAGCATATGCAATTTAACATGAGAAACATTTACAAGTGAAATGTGTGTGGTATAAACTGTACTGAAAAGCTACACTTCTTCCCCCAGAAATGTGAAATGGAAAAATATTCTCAGCCAGGGAGGCAGTATTGCTCTTACAGTACCTCTGGATGAGTGCACAAATTGCAAGAGTGAAAGAGTTGTCATTTGTCAGGAGCAAAACCAGTTGCACCAGTAGTATCTGTAGGTGAGCTTGTACTTCTAGGTAGCACCCTGAGCAATGACATGGGGTTTATGGATGTATAAGTGCTATATGTTCTCTTGCCACACGCTCTCCATGTTGGCCGGGCTGGGTTGTTCTCTCAGCTGGCTGATGGCTGGCACCAGCCCATAGTGTAGTTTCCACCCTGTACAGTCATGAGGGAGAAAGACCTTTCAGCTAGAGCTGTGTTCACCAAGTCATCCATCTGAGGAAGGGTTTCTAGATACTACAGTGCAGCAGAGAAATCAGGGATGCTGCAGAGAACAGACAAGGGGAAGGGAAAGCCAATTCACTTATGCTATGCAGCTGAGCACAGTAAGTACAGATGTGGTGTGCAGCATGCTTGTTTATTTGCTGCTTTATATCACACACTGTATAATAGCCTGCAGGATTCCATTCTGCACCCTAATTCAGTCTTAATTAAGATTATGTCTTTACCTGGGTAAACAACAAAAAAAAGTTGAGAAGGGCAGGTGGAATAAATAAGTAATGCAGTACATTAAGCCATTACCTCAACTGGTATCAAACTCTTCATACAGAATCACAGAATGGTAGAGGTTGGAAGGGACTTCTGGAAATCACCTAAATCTTTTGAATGGAAGTGAAAGAAAATTGAATTTAGTAGGATTTTGTATTGAGTATGGTGGTGTCTCAGTCTGTCTCTCAACTCAAACTGATGCTTATGGCAACAGAGCAAAGATGTGTGTGCAGAGACCTCTTCATGCCTTATGACCAAGCCTGGCTCCAAGCAATTGTCTCTTTCTTAAAGATGTTGTTACTTGTTTTTTAGATTATACAGAAAATGGATTTACAGCAAAAATCAGGTAGCAAAAAATAATTCCCAGATGTTGAACATACCTGCTGGTCTCTTTCTGGGAGGTGATGATGAATAAATCAGGTTAAGGCAGCCCAGATTCAGACTCAAAAGCTGGAGCAATCTCAAACATCATGTCCATTTAGGGCCCTGAAGTCATTCAAAGCTTTATCTCTGATGTTATTTGTGTTCTCAGATGAGAAAATGTATCAAAATTACAGAAGTGCTTAAAAAAAAAAAAAAAGAGGATAGGTCTTTTAAAAAAGTACCTATTTTAGCCATGGTAATGGCTCTTCCACTTAAAGGAGCGGAAAAATTAAAACAAATGAAAAGACCCAGTATATGTTCATGCAAATGTGTGTATATAATTTATTGTTCATCATAGGGTATTTTGTATCTGAGGGAGTGGTTTGGCTTCCAGGCAAGCAAATAGTGCAAGCTAACACTCATTTCATCTTGGTGGGGCAACGATAAAATGTTTCAGAGACACATTTGGCTAGATTTTTTTTTTTTTTTTTTTTTACTGGAAAAGTGAATAACTATAGAATTTATTTAATTTTTTTTATTCTAAAGTCCCTACTTTATTTGGGATGATAATAATGATGTGTGAGCTGGTAATTATGGATAGAAGAAGGTGGTGTAACATGGAAAGAGCATCATGTCATGCACTGCTCCACTTTATTCTGCAGCTCTTGGGACAACAATGTAGTCTCAGTCATAGCTGAGGGACAATACAGCTTTGCTGTGACTCGTGGCCATAAAGCCACTACATGTGGCTTTGTGATTCTAGCTAACCCTGGGGACTGGTGTACCACTGGCCAGCTGGGTAATTCTGACAATGGAAACCTGCATGAAGCAAGAGATCTTGGAAAATCTCTATCTCCAGGTATTTTGCTTTTCCAGTGGCCTTTGTCTTATTTCCTTTACACCACTGTTTCTTTTCCAGAGTGACAGTCAGAGGCACATAGCTGGTCATTATGATTTCAAGCCATTAAAACATTTTCAGCAGTATTAGGCAAGTCTTCCTGCAAATGGTGACTTTATTTACTGGAAAAAATTGGTTTCTAGGGAAACCTCTTCTCTGTTCAAAAGAGTGAGAAGAAAAACATGCTGAACATTAGAATACCTCACAGCAGACCTGCTGCTGGTGAGGGTCTGGTACATCTTCCTCTTTCCCCTTTCCTTCTACAAGGGGGAAAGATGGAGCCTTTCCAAAGACAGTGCATGATTTGAAGGTCTAACCCTCCAGCTGAGGCATGCTTCATGATGGATGTTTAAAGAGGTGGCAGCCTAAACATAATTCTCTCTGAAAGTGTTTTTAAATGCAAGTATTTTCAACAGTGATGAAAAAAGAGGGGGGAAAAAAGAGAAAAAACAGGTAGCATCACACACACCATTTACAAAGGATTTGACAGTAGATTCAATAAATACTTTCAGGCTTTTTTAATAGTTCCTATTCAGATGGCTAAGCAACTTTTCAAAGCAATAGAATAATGTATTTTCCCTCCCACTTCCTTCTCATGTTCTTTGACACCCTTTTTCCCAGTTAAAACAACAAGAGAAGGCACAGAGGGATCAGGGGTGCTTTGTGCCCAAGAATCCCTAGGACCTTCAGCACACAGCTGACACCTTGTGAGTGCTCATGGATATGTGTAACAATACATTCCTTGGTGCCATCCTAATAGTGGTAATTCCTAATTGCAAGCTCCACAGAAGGTCCATCACCTGGGTAGCCCCCTTCTCTCATTTGGAGTGTCCAGATCATGGTAGTGACCTTTTTGCTTTTCAGCCCTTGGACATGATGAGCAAAACCACACTCATTGATAGGACATAGTATTTTGCATTTTGCTAGCCAGTCGTGGCAACAGGACTCTGTTCAAAACTGTTGGCTAAAAGTAATCAGGGCGTTGTCTTCCCTCTGCAATCAACTTCCCATATGAGGGACAGAAGACTCTTATGTGGGGCAAGCATACAGCCTCTGTGTTTTTAATATCTCCTCCTGCCCACATAGTACCAGCAGCCTTCCTCAGAAGCTTCTACTACTGAATGGAAACAGTAGTTCAGGATGGACCTGTGGCTGAGGTCGTGGAGTCTATTGAGAAGCTGAAGTCAGTCCCTAGCAACTATCACTGCTTTCTGGATTGGTTTTCACAATTCCCAGCCCAAGTGGTCAGCTTGGCTGAGTGGGGTGAAGCACAGGGCTCTCCCCAAACCCACCTCTCCAGAGATGTAGAGGTGGCCTCCCCATGCAGGACCATAACATCTCCTGGCTTCTGGATGTGAAGGTCAAGGAGAACTTCAGCCATGTGAGCAGCAAGGGTCTGGGGCTAGAGCTAGAACCCACTAAAACCAGGAAGGGCTGCAGGTGTACTAGAAGGTGGCAGAAGTCAGTGTCCCACAGTCCTTCCCAGAACCAGTGTCCTCCCTCTCCCAGAAATCTAAAAGAGCCCCCTGACGCTCTTCAGCCAGGTTTAGATGGGTGAGTTAAGGACTGCTAAGCAATCCCTGCTCTATTTAACTTGAGAGAGATTAAATTGTTTCTCACTTTATTTTAATGTATTTAATGTTTATTTCTATATGTGTATGAGTACTTAATTTAGCATAATTATTGAGATGAATTGCAGCTAACGTTACAAGAAAATTGTAACTTGTCATAAAACAAGTGGGCCATATTGTAACAGAGCTGTTACCACACAAAAATGCTCTGCTAGAATAGCTTAATAACACAAATAAATCTGCACTCCCCAACATGATACTTCTTTGGGGATTTGATTAATTATTAGGAAGCAAAATGGCTAGCAAAGTAGTATATATAAAAATATCTTCTCATAACAATAAGATTGTAAATTTTAACTCTATTGCATGACAGCAAGTGTAAGCAAGCCTTATGCACAATGCAATGAGCTGAATGAATTAATATGCTTAGGGTCTTTGTTTCTAGAAATACTTTGTTCTGTATTATAATCAGCCATTGTAATTCCTCTCAGCTGCAATTTAGGTTTCTCCTCACAGTTTAATAAGTGACAGACAAGTGTTTGTGGCAATGAGAGCTTCCAATAGTGTGTGCCTTCACTGCTTTCCCCACATGTTTGAGGCCTGACCTTCAGGATCCAGCATCTTTTCCACATGGTAAGCAGCTTCAGTTACAGCTGCTGATATCACCTCTTTTCCAGTTCTGATCCCTGCCTACTGGGGCCCAGTCCTCATTGTCCTTAGCCCCTACCATGCTCCTAAGTACAATTTAGCTGCGCAGTTACACCTCCTCAGGGAGGCTAAGAAACCAGAAGTACTGAGCATATTGTTGAGAGGTAGGGAAGAATTTTCTACACAGATATCCTTGCAGGGATTTGATCACTTGACAGACAGGAAAATCTGAAGCAGATTCTGGAAATTCATCCCTGATCTCTTCAGCTCCAGTTAACTGCTTGAATCATGAAGCCCATATTTCTTCCTTCCACCTAGCAGGAGCGGAAGATGAAAGGTGATACTGTTGTTTTGTCTCCTTAACCATTGTTGTTTATTCAGAGTTTCAAGTGACATCAGTCACTGTAGAATAGATGAGCCTGTGAGCATTAAGGAGATAACTAGAGCATCTATGCAGAGGGTTGGCTTGACAGGCCGCTAAGAATTACTCTTAGCAATATGATATTTTTTCTTAATGCTAAATGTAGCTCTGAATACAAGTTTTGTCATCAAATGTTCAACAAGCATCTCAGCAACCAAAAATCATGGACTTGGCTTAAAAGCCATGAATTTAGAAACAAAATATCTTTTGAGTTTTTGTATTTTCCTTTTTGCTTGGAAAATGTGGGTTTAATTTAGTCACAATCTTTTCTCCACAGGAAGAAGGGCTGGAAGTTTATTGTTTAAAGAACTGATTTGCAGTGCAGTCACATTAAGCTATTGAGCTGTTACATGAAGCACATTTCTGCTGTGGGGTAAACACTGAAATCTCCACAAAATAAGAATTAATGGAATGGGCACAAGTCACACAATGTATCTTCTTTGATGTCACCAGTATCACTGTAGGCATGCTGTTTCTTTTGGATTTTTTTTTCTAATTGTCACCACTAATGAAACGAGACAAAAACACAAAACCTGTGTTTTTTGCCAATACACTTGCAAAAAGTCTCCAGCACTTTTGACAGAATAAGAGTTAGATGATATACAGTGGCCACTCAAATTTGCCACCTGAGGCTTTGCCACTGGGTGCAGTTCTCTGTGGGCTGTGATCGTGCCCCTGAAGTTTCTCCAGACAGGGCTGCCATGGAGTCATTAGATCCAGACATTTGTCCAAGCTGTGGAGGACGCCAGCACTCCACTTTGGCAGTCTATTGCATGGGCATCTGGTCCTAGTGTTGCTAAGTGGCTGATTTCACCAAGCCAGTCATGTCTCTCCATATCATTCATTTAGTCCAGAAGTGGTGAAGGATAAAAAAAGCATTTTATAGCAAAAAAAAATTACTATTATGGGAAACACAATCTCCCAATTCAGAATCCTTTGTGTTAATGTAGGAAAGCCAGCTATGTGATTAAAAAGGTATTTTAAATTAGCTACATTTTATTTCCCGCGCCTCTGCCATTAGGCTTTTTGTCTCTGTATGTCTAGCCAAAGTTGCTTGAAATCACATTTTATGAATACATCTCCAGCTTCATTCCGTAAATACTTGATTTTGCACCCAAGGCGAAAACCCCACTGCGACCCATACTGACTTTTACCTTTAGGTGGTGGCTGTATGTACAGGCTTAATGCTGCATGGGTCTTCAGACAGGTTTAATGAAATGTCTGCACAGGTTGACTCTGCCACAGATATGCTTTCTGTTCCAGCTAGGCTTGGGACACAGCAATGCCCAGTGCAACAATACTTGCCCCAAAGTGTTTTCAAGCTTAACAGACAAGGAAAGGGAAGAGTAGTATGACCCCTGTTTCCAGTGCCAGGGCCCATGACTAATTTTCATTAGGCAAAACTTGAGCTTAAAGTCACATACATCTCTGATTTTTTACTGCTGAACTAAGTAGAGCTCTAGAAACCTCAGGAAGAAAAGCATGTTGTGTCATAGCAGATGAACTCTATCAAACCTGGTGGGGGGTTGATGCTTTCCAGGCAAATCAAAAAAGATGCAAAACAGCAACCCAGCTTAGGCAACTGCACACTGGAAAGGACTTCTACACTTCTTAGCCTTTCAGGGTCTGAGAATTACTTCATTATACATTTTACCTTTATGTGATAAAAAATAAAAGAAAGAAATCACATGGGTCATCAGGGTGATGTTTTTCCTTTTTTTTTGTGTGTGTGGTTTTAATTATTTTTATTTATTTATTTAATTAATGCATTCAAGAAACTGGTACTGAAACAAAATAGGTAGCATATTGAAAGTCTTCCATTGTAAGGCAAAAACTCCACCGATGCTTGTTTTCAAAGAAAGGCTGATCTTCATGAGGACAAATTAATAGTGACAACTCAGTAAAACTGAAGTCCGATGATCTCATGGAAAAATGCATTTAATGAATTAGAGTAGGTCTTTAGAGCACACAAGATTAAACTGGCTACTGCAAATATAGACACACCTCTGCCACAGTGTTACAAAATTAGCAAAAGGTTAAGAAAAGACAGGTGACCATCACGGCTTAATGACACTGCCAATTTCACTGGAGCAGTGAACCAGTCCATAAGGAATGTTGACCTAACACAGAAGACTACCAGCACCTCCTTGCCAACATCCTAAGTGCCCCTCCCCATTCTGCAGTGCTCTGCCCAAGTCCAATTCAAAGTCATGGGATTTCATCTTCAAGATATTTACTAGTTCAAAAGTCACCCCAAAGTTCAGGACTGTCTGACAGTTCCTGAGATCCAAATGACATTTTTCCTATAAGAGCAAAGTGTGCAGCACAGAGATTTGGACAAATCTCGCCTTCGGGTGTAAAACCACATAAAGACCTCCCAAGGACCATCTCAAAATGTTGCACTGCGAAGTTCTTGAGTGAGTATAAAAAAAGAACAAGTCAATGCATGTGACAGTCACCTACCATGTTCACTTGTCAAACTTCATAGAAGTGTGCTTGGGTAAGGGGTTAATAGTTCTTTATAAGAACCTGTGAAGCATAGACTGGGCACTGTGAAAGGGATGAAGCTTCATGGATTTCACTGGTCATGTGTCTCAGGTCTAACTCATGCTCAAAGAAATGGATGTCTCTTTGGACATTTGTGTACTTGCAGAAGCTGAAGATGATAATTCAGGTCTGATAGAGTATGACACAGTCTGCTCTGCATCATCAATCATGAAAAAGAAGGAGTAGGATTAAATTGAGAAGAATGCACTGTGAGAACATCCAAAGAAAAATATTTTGGTCATATTCTCTGAGCTGGAAAGATCTCAAACCAACTTCTGCTAAAGCAGCAACTTTTGCTATGGTAAGTAAGGGACACCACAGATCTGTCTTAAGCTAGAAGAAAATATGTGGTACTGTGATGTGATTTGAAGAGTTCATGTTACACCTTGTAAAGAATATCATACCTTTAAATTAGGTTCCTCAGAAAAAAAGAGAAACGATAACCCAAACCTGTAAAGATTTCAGCATCCTGACAGCAAGATCCTGCATTGGTAAAAATTAATAACTCCTTTCTAATGCAAGAACACTGGTCTATATACATAAAAGATATCTGGGGAGATGAGGTAACCAAATGTATCTGCAGGTTTGCTAGTGTGAGGAAGGTAACAAGTTTCACATGCCAAAATTACCATCCAAGCAAAGTTTCAATTATACAGAAGTGTGTTCAAGCTAAGCCTGAACTAATGTCCTGTTTCAGTAATCTTCAAAGACAAAACCAAAACCCAAACATTAGGCTGGCCTTTTGCCTCTGGCTCGCTGTTTTTTCCCTGTTACTACACTGAGGAGTCTTTCCTTTGTCCCAGCACCAGCCTTCATCAAAAAGATGAGCTGGTTACCCTTCACTGAGCTTTCATAGCTCCAGGTGTCTGTCAGACATGCTCTGGCTTCAGCTGAGATGTGTGAAGAGTCCTGAGCAGTAAGAAAAAGAAAAACCATGAGCCCTTTGAAGCCCTCTGCTCTCAGAAACAGTTAGACTGAAACAGGATATTTGTCTGGTCTCAGGTCATGCTGACAGTAGTGATCACTATCTGGTTTCCAAAGCTTACCCTGAAACTGTGCTGAGGTGAGCTGGGCTGCAGGCAAGAAAAGAATCTGCCCCTAGTAATGAAGAGCTGAGAGATGATTTGAACAAGGTGAGGAAAGGAAATATTAAAGAAAACTTCTACCCAGATTTAAAAAGGCCTCTTTGACTCCAAATAGGTTTTATTTACACTAACAAGTATCCTGCCCTACACTTCTAATCCTTTTAGTTGACTCATGGGTGCAGAGATTCTCATGATGACTGTAGATAAACCTAGCTTTGTTCCAGCCAGATACATTAGCTTATGTCTGAGACTGCTGTGCAAATGCCATGGTGCTATTGCTGAAGCCAGTATGCACCTGCAGTTGTGTGCCATCAAGCCCAAGGTAAGAAGCTTTGCCAGTGCTTGAGCCTGGCAGAGCAGCTCAGCACAGCCTCAGTACTGGCTGGGCTGGAGCTGTGTGGTCCTCACCCCTTTGCAGTCCTGCTTCTAAGAATGGCCTTCAGCCTGGGATCAGTGCAGAGAACGTGCAGCTCAGCTGGTCCTGGAACTGTGCAGATGCTGTGCCCCTACCTGAGCCTTTTTTGGCTCATGAGGTGTATGGGAGAGGATGAGGAGCAGCACCCAAGCTGTCATAGCAGCAGCTCTGTTCTGTTGTATTATCCAGGTTACCTGATTTTTCTTACTCCCTCCCTTTCCCAGAGAGGTAGTAGAAAGTTAACTTGAACAAACCGATGTGCTGCTCTCTGGGCTGCTCAGTTTTATCCTTGGCTTGCTCCAGTCCTCCGACCCTTATTTTTCTCCCCTTCTGCTCACTGGTTGCTCAAAGAAAGGAGTCTTGGCTGAAGCCAGATTTGAACAGCTAGTGCCAACCTGTTTTTGCTTTGAGCATAAATGAGCAAATGAATCATACGGTTACAGAAGACTGGCTTGGTGCCATCAGTCACAGTAGCACGGTTGTCTGGCACCCTGCAGAACTGGCAATGGTGACTGGACAAAATAATAAAGACATTTATATTTTTATTATGGAGAGATCGGCTGAATAACATCCTGGTAATGTACCCTAATGCCTTGGCTGTCAGAGAAGCTCAGAAGGGTCTAGACTCTGATGAAAAAGAGTTAAAGCACATTAGTATTCAGCAACCACGATGATACTGAAGTAAGCAAACAAAAGCTATCTAGACCTTTAGGATAAGACCCTTTTTCTCCCTCCCTTTTTTTTTCAATATTAATTTCTTCCTCTCTTGTCCCATCTGTAACCTGTAGTAATAGTGGAGCATTCCTGGTTTTACTTTGGTCACTAACAGTGCTGAATTCTTCATCACATGCCAATAGCTAACGCAGTATATGGCATGCAGATAATGAAATTAAGGACTGTTCTGAGTCATGGTATTCAAACTGATAATACCTCAGACATGAAGATGTTCAGGCTCAGGTTTTTAAAAATAAATCTTGTTTGGGATAAAAAAAGCCCTAAGGCTCCTTGGAGTGGAATGATGTGTAGTTTCAGATGAGCTGTGATTGCCCTCAGAAGAGCCAAAAGTCAGATTTGTGAATCCCTCATCAGCAAGAGCTCCCTGTGTTTTCCAGGCTGAAGGGCCAGGGCTTTGGCTGCTGCTTTCCCTTGACAGGGCAACTGAACTCATGTTAGCTGTTGGCTGCCTCCCTTCTCCCTTCCTAAGGAAGAAAGGGATGGTGGTGTCAAGGGTTAGTGCTGGACCATCCTCTAGATAAATGACAGATGCTCCCCTCCCAGAAGGGGCAGAGAAAGGGAATAAGGGAGAGACTTACAGATTGGAAAATAAAACTAAAACAGAACAATAACATGAATTATATACAAATATATATAAAACCAATATTAAGCCTAACCCCCCCGACTGCAATTACATCATCATCACCACTGATGCTGTGGAGCAGGCACCGAGGGGAGTTCCAGACTGGACTCAGCAGCAGATTGGAACCAGATTCAGGAGTTGGATTCTGGAATTGGATTCAGGAACACATGGATCAGGATCAAAGGCAGAACAGACAGAGTCCTCCTCAGACACCAGCCATTGAAGAAGGGAACTTGACTCTTGTGATCCCGCAGCTTTATACTGAATATGACATATATGGAATTGAATCCCTTTTTGGTCAGTTTAGGGCCACCTGTCCTGGTGGTTCCTTCCCACAGGTGTGGTCTTTTACTTTCTGCACCTCCAACATGGTACACAAGATTCAATAGTGACCCTGATCTGCACGGGAGCAAGTATAAGCAACAGCCTTTCTGCACACTGAGCCTTGGTAGTGTACTAGTGTACTTCAAGTACTATCACTGCCAGAAGCAGGCACTGTCTGCAAAAACCTGTCATTAACTTCAGAAAGTGCAGTTAGAAAAGACTGAGATGAAAAGTAAAATCCCTGAATAGAATTAGTTCTCTTCTAACTCAGACCAGGACAGTGGCAGAGGTGGTTCCACTTTTATGCTGCCAGAGGTTCATCCTTTTTCCAACAGTTGGAAGTGGAGGCAAAACTTCACTCTACAAAATATGGACAGAAGGGAGGGGACATCTTCTTGGACATCTGTGTCCAAGGAGATGTGTCCTGCATCACACTTTCCTCTCAAAGGCCTCAGTCTTGGTACACATCTCAGTATTAAGAGATCCTATAGTTTGGGTAGTGTGGAGGCTGGAGCATCACCTGTCTGAATCTGTCACTACTCCTAACAAGGTGACTGTAAGGCAACTAGTGAGCCATAAGGTCAGGCTGAGGGAATGAAACAAAGGAGGAGGAGGGAACAGGAAACAAGAAGCTTTGTATTTTTATTACATTGCACAGCTGTTGCTCTTTGTCTTCCTAATGCTGTTGATCTGCCTTTGTCTGTTTAAATTGTAAATTCTTCAAAGCAGGGCTTATTCTTAATTTTCTATGTGTAAAGGGGATACATGTTGCATTTAAATAGCATGTACGCTACAGAGGAATACAAAGAGTCTGTAAGGGTATACTGTCTTCTCTGCCTCAAGATTATCCATGCTTCTACAAAACAGAATGATCTCCATTCCTTGTCCTAAGCTGTAGATTTGTCCAACACATTTTGTTTCAGGACTTACCTTAGACATCACTGTATTTGCATGTAGAAACATTTTGCAGATTACAAAATGCCAACTTCTGCCTTTTTTAGATCTCTCATGGGAAATAAAAGTTTCCTGTGCTGCCTGGAAGTGTACAGAAACTTCTGCCTTGGGCCCCCCAAAAACAGAATTAGGCTTGATATTTAAAAACTGAAAAGTGCATGGAGAAATCTAAATCAGAAAAGATAGGAAGAAAGGGTTAATTGCCATGCAGATCAGCATAATCCTGACCTGCATTGATTGTAGTAAGGTTTTCATTATCAAACAATTAGCAACACCTACACCAAATAAAATGAATTTCTAAACAACGGGTAGTAATGACAAAATATGCTCCTTAGCCAAGAGTCTTTAGAAAGTAGAGAAGGATTATAGATAAAGAGAGGATTAGAAAAAAGAGAAACTCCTGATGTAGCAAAGGGAGCCCCAGCAGGCCAGCTGGCTAGATTGAGGTAATAATCCTGCATTTCTTCAAGGAAATAATAAAAGTAAAAAGAAAAATGAAAGCCAATAAAAGGACCCCTTCACACGATACAGTGAGCTATGGATAAATGCATGTGCCTTTTTAACAATCATTTCTAACAGGCAAACAAAGAAGAATCAGCAGTAGGGTTCAGTAATATTTAAAGAGAACCAGGACCTGATAATGCCAGATTTATACCTGTGTAACTCCACTGGCTTCTTGATTTACACCAATATAAGTAGGAGGAGGATCTGGACCCATACAGTACAGTACTGTGTGCTATAGGACAAATTGTTATTCACTGTTTCTCTGTCTGCCAGGGGTAGACAGAATGAACTAATAGGGTTTTTTGGTTTTCTAGGATTTTTATTATTTCCTTAGGAATGTTTCAGAGCCTAGTTATATTCTTGTCTTAGTACTAACCATTGTTCCATCTGCTTGTGCTGGGAAGAAGAGAGTGAAAGTTTGCCTAGTTTGACTGTTAACTGAAGGTTTTCCATCCCTTCCTGAAGCAGGATTGCTATGGCAACAGGTAACTCAGAGAGGGGAAAGTAGCCCAAGGACCTCTTCTCTCTGTAACCAAAGCTCTCGGCCCCAGCTTGGATGGCTTAGCCAGATTTGCAGTGTGATAAATTAGAATCCAGGGGTCTGCTCCAAGTCTAGCTCACCTTTCACTTTCAGAGGACCCATCCTAGCAAAACCCAGGGAATTACAGTGGCATGGGGTAGAGAAATTCAGCCCTGCGGGTTTTTCAGCTGAGCAGCTCAGATCCAAGGCTTCCTCAGAGGAGTTTCAGGGCGGTTCCAGGCTGGTGAACCCAGCCTGCTCAGCCCTGGGGTCTGCCTTGGCTTAACACCTTCCCTGTGCACCCCTGGTGCTGCACGCTGCCGTTTCTCGCATCGCCAATGCCCAGGACGTCGCCCACGGCCGGTGTGCGCCTGGCGCTGCCCGACACCCACCGAGCCCGGCTGGCGTCTCGCAGACCAATTCTGCGCACACCGCGTGCTGGGGCAGCGAGGACAACCTCTGTTTCACTCACCCACCCCACCGAAGCCCGGGCCAGACCCTGCTCTTCGGGTTCCTTCCAGGAGATGGCACCATTGCAGCACCCTACCTCCCGCGGCCGCAGCCCGCCCCGGGCCGGCGGGGAGCCCGGCCGAGGGGCCTGCCTCAGGCAGAAAGCGGGAGATGCCCAGCAAATCTGGCTCATCTTTTTTCCTCCTCCCCGGGAGATTTTTTTCAGGTAAGTCTGAAGACCGAAGCAGTGAAGCAAAAACTAAAGGCAGGCACCGGGAAATTTCACTCTGCTGGTTAGGGCAAGTTTACCTGTGTGTACCTAAGAGGGAGGTGTCACGGGGAAAAGTTTAAGGAATGTCTGTGAAAAAAAGCAGTGGAATCTTCTGGGTTTTGTACCACACTTCCCATATGTGGCTTTGACCTGGTAGAGAAGGTTTGCATCTGACATAGGTCACTCCACAAGGTGTGAGGAGGATAAATGTCTCCCACCCCATGATGTCCTCCCAGCTTTTGTCTGCCTGTGTCTGCTTTCCATAGTGTCCTCAATCACACAGCAGTGTCCAAGACAGCAGAAGCAACTTAAGACATTGTTGGTTCTGCCCGCTCATTACTGTGTCGTTGTTGGAGGTTGCCATCCTAGCAGCCACCATCTCAGAATCTGTGTGTGCTCGTGCCCACGTCCAGGGCAGAGTCATCCCATGGGCTGCAGTGGCTTATGGGACCTGTCATGGACTGTAGATATTGTAGCATCTCACCTGTGGTGAGAAAACCTCTGGACCAAAGGTGAAAAATTAATAGCTACCAATAAACCCTCCCAAAGCACTCGCCTATAAGCCAGTGCTGCATTGCATCCTGCATCTTCTGCTCGTATGGCTAACTCTGCACAAGCATATCCTTAGAGTTAGGAAAACATCTACCAGATTCTTTTGGCTTCTACCATACTGAAATTGCAGAAGACTTTGAGCTTCACCTGCTCTCACAGCTCTAGTTTACAAGGGACTAAATTAACAAAATTCGTTAGTGAGAACAAATCATCTAGATACACTGAGTTGATCTATGGCATAGAGAACTACAACACTGTGCTCTAGAAACAGGAAAGTCTGACTAAAGTCAAAACAGAGTCCCTGTCCTACCACAGATCTTGGGACATGGCCCCAGAGCCAAGAGGATACACTGCACACCTGTCAAACCTCACGACCCCTGTAAAGAATAAACATTCCTGTAGTAGTGATGCTGTGCTTCAGCCTTGTCCTTTCTGCTAAGTGAACCATGAGCGCAGCAGCCATGCCAAGAAAAGCCCACCTATCCTCCCCTAGCCTGTCTGAGACCATGTCCAAGTGGAGTGTCTTTTTACACCCCCATTCACATGCATGGGAGGAGAGGGCAACCTAGGGAATGAGCAACTCCACCCTCAGCCAAAAGCTTAGGCACCATCTTGACAAGGCAAAACTTCCTGGAGATTTCCTCCCACTCTGCTCCCTCCTACGCTTTCTCCTGGAGGAGGGGTCAGCCAGGCCCATTATTTATTTAAAATCAGATTGCTCAAAAAGAGGTTTGAGCTGACTACATAAAGAAAAGTGGGTTTCATTACCTATAGCGCTTCACATTTCAGAGGAGCTTGCATTGTTACACAGTTTGAATTGTTTGACAGTATAATTATTATTATTAGTCTATAATGTACACTAACAGGTCTGGTGGTGAAAGGCTGTATATTAATGCATGGTAACTATGTTTCTCTGGAGGGGGTTAAACAAAACTGTAACTAGGGTCAAATCTATGCCTTTGCCTTCATCTGCTAGAAACCAGACATCCTTGCTTAAATTTTATTGTAAATTAATTAAACAAAAATATGGTACATTTTGCACTGGAGGAGTAAGTGCTAATTTTGCATGTAACTCCCATCTAATATGGAAATGCTCTAATCCTAAAGGTTACTGTGGTTTGCCTTTGAAAATATACTTGGTAAGATCCTTGAATTGGAACTGAACACTAAAAATCATGAAAGAATGGTTTAGCCCAGTGAACTAATTTTTACACCTTCTCTCCTTCTGAACATTCAGATAATCTCCTGGCAAGTGCAGTTAAACCAATATTTTTTTCTTAGCAAAGACTGACAAGTTTCTGGAGCTCTTCTATAGCTGCACTAGTTTCTGGGAAGGACTGATAAGCCCTTTTCTATTTGCCAAACAATGACAGCAAACAAAGTGGTATTATGCAGGAAGCAAAAGGCTTTTAAAAAAATATGTTTTATTTGTTTGGCTCAAGGTAGTTGCTTGCTAGACTGAACAAGCAAATACATTTTGCTCACATTTCTCTATAATCCATGCTCCAGTGCAAAATACAGGCATTAAAGTACAGGTACAGAACTATTTTCAGGGAACTAGTCTATTTTTTTTCTTGTAGGAAAATATTTGTGTGGTAATAATGATGGAGATACAGCATACTAGTAAGAACCTTCAAGATGCTCCTCATATCTAGCCATCTGCCAAGGGAGAAGCTGACAAAACAGTCATCTCTTGGGAGATAAAATAATGGGTGGTGGTGAATGCACTGTGCCATCCCTTCTTCTGGGTTATCAAAAGAATATAAAACATGATGCTTCCTGAAAATAAGTGGTATCCTTCAACAAAGTAGTGAAACTCACCCAGAAATGGGCAGCAGGCAGATGGAGATGGTGGCTAGAATATGTGAGTCCAAGAGGTGGCCAGTCAGATAGATAATTGAAGGATCTCTGTCAAAATACTAGTGAAACTTTTGGCAACACGCTTATGTTTAGGCAAATACAAATATTTATTCCTCATAATCCATTCAATATCCTGCTAAACATACCTATTGCTTCTCTACATTCAGCAGGTTGCACCCAAACAACCTGCTGCTTCCGCTTCAGGAGAGCTGGAACCCTTGTTTCTTTGGATGGTGCCAAATGTCTTAGGTAGCTGAGACAGCTTTGTCATTGAAGACCACTCTGTGCCCTCACTTCTCAACAACCTTTGCTGTAAATGCACCTTAACATTGTAACAACCAGAGGGAAAAATGTATGCACTAATGATGGTCACCTCATCACCCAGTTATCTTGAAGGAATCTTCCCTCCTGATGGGCTCTCCTGTGAGCAAGGGCAACCCCAGAAGGCAATTTTGACAAATCTGAGTTTCCTCAACTCAGGGGTTTGCTGGTGCTAAACCATTTTGAGGATATGTATTACTTCTGCTGTGGCTATCACCACACCTCCTCTTTGCTGGGATGTAAGAACTCAGCTGCTTCCTGGTATGCTAAACTCCGTTTCCCAGTCCAGCTTTATCAGTTAACCTCCCAAACATGAAAGAATTGCCATCAAGTACCCATGAGAGAAGAAAGGGAAGGGGCACTGGGATGATACATTTCTGCAGAAGCGGGGAGGAGGTGATCAGTGGAGAGAGGAAGGAAAAACTTGCTAGGCTAGGTCATCCCTCACTTCTGTTACATCCTATCAGGGGGGAGAGCCAGTGCCCTGTCAGCCACACAGATCAGGACAAGCCAAGATGGAATCAGACCACAGCTGTGTAAGGAAAGGCAGAGAGCTAGTGCTCATGCAAACCTGCCCCCATTCGTGCATTCTCTATGTTACTACAGGGAAATAGTCCTTCTTTTCTTTGTGTTTCCATGGGAGGTACTATTTGAGAATAAATATTTGATGTCAGACAAGTGTTTGGATTCCCCAAAGATGGTATAAGTGTTTGTTCCTCAGCCATCACCTGGATCCTTGCTTTCTTCAAGCAGAGTGGGTGCAGAGCTTGTCCTGGTGATTGGGCAAGCCAGACATTACCACCCTTTTTTCCATGCTTCCCCATGTAAAAAAAAATCAGGCTCTTGTTGCTGTTCACTGTGGCACGTTAGCAAAGGGCTTGTCTTCTGACCTGAGGGATTTAGTGGATATGGTGACAGATTTGCCACTTTTGTTAACAGCAGCTTCCCAAAAGAAATCTAAGCACAGTGATCTGTTTCTCCACAGTCTGTCAATCAACCTGGATATATCGTACTTAACTGTGTTGCCAGTTGCCTTGAGGCCTTATCTTATTAGGCTCTGTTTAAACACATAGGAGGTATTGTCCCTGTCATGAGGAGCTCTCTGAGTAACCTGACATATGTAATTCTGTAACACGTAGGCAAAGCATGAGACAACCATTAAGGATAGATAGCTGTTCTTTTTGGATTTCTACTTTTTCCCCTCAAAATGTTCTTCCTGTCTGTTCCTCTACACTCAGCCAGTACCTGCTGCCTTATGAGCTGCTCAAAGTTACATTCCATGTAACATGTGTGCATATGTAAGAGGAGTTACTGAGACAATTAAGCATTGTTAGTGTTGGAAAAAGACTGTTAATATAAAAAAAGCTTCACCTGTCCTGTGCATGCATCCCTTGCTCCTGTAGGGAAACTTCATTGTTTGAGAGCATAAAGTGATGTCATGACACCACTTGACTCTGCAAATCCTCCTTGTTCTTATTGCACCCCTTATTGCTTCTCTTCCAGAGAAGAGGATGTATTTATTTTTCAAACAGTGCCAGTGGGTTGTGAATGCACCTTGAGAATTTACATTAGATACAGAACTGGAAAAAGGGAAACAAAGCTGTTCCCACAACACTGGGCTACAAGGAGAAGGAGCTTTAGCGTAAGAACCACTGTTGAGTTCTGTGTAAATTAATTTAGGTGTATGAAAAGTTGGGTGAGGGCCAAAGCTTGTTACTACTGAATATAGCCACCTTAGCTGCAGTTGCCCAAATGAAATGTGGACCAGTCATAAAACAATTTTTCTGAGAGCCTGTCCTTCATATAGAGGCATTTATTGAGGCATGGCTGAGCTGCCAGAAAAAAAAGCTCAGGCAAATGGTCAAAAGCGATACATTACCTAAGCCATTTGAGACTTGGGACAGTAGAGTGCCATGGCCCATGGGGTAGTATTGCAGACTGTCAGTATACTGGTCACCCTTCTCTTCCTCTGGCAGGGGAAACTGGGGGTCTCAGAAACCTCTCACCTCATACCATCCTCTCTGAGATAGGGCAGCACAACCTCTAGAGTGAGTTTCCATCTGGCTGCCATAGCAAGGTAGAAAGCGGTGGCATGTTCAGGATTAGGCTTGAATCCTCTTCAGATATCCCAAGTGGTGTACCACTTCAGCTTGCCAGAGAGGCAAAGGCTGCAGGAGTTATTCTCTGCTTCTGTGCTTCCATCTCCCAGTTCTCCTCACCTCCAGATCTGTGCTGCTGTGGCCTGATTTTCCAGCTTCAGTTTGTCCTTTGTCTAATCCGCTCAGGCATGTTGTCTTGGCTCCTTTTCCTCCTGCTGCAAAGATTTAGCAAATGGTGCACTGTTAGCAACTCTTCATAAATAACTTAATTTCACTTTCAGTTTAGTACCTGTGGACAGCAGTAAGACACTATATAATTTAGATTTTGGGGAGAATCCAGGTGGCACAATGCTCTGTGTCACAGGAAGGCAAAGCCCAACAATTCTACTTTATAGTGCTTTACAATTTTTCTTTGCCTCTTCTACCCCTGTTGTTCCTGACATCAATGATATACCTGTTTATGATCTTATTTAATGCGCGGTGGCATTTGTAATATTCCACTGCAGCTTGGGTACTTCAGATATTCTTCCTGTGTGTGGTCCCAAAGTGGTTCAGGAGAAGGAAAGGGGCAGATTGCAGAATGGAGACACTGCCTCCTTCACCTGAAATATAAACTATCTGGACAGCAAGAAAATTCTTCCTTTCTCCTTTCACTGTATTCTCAGCACTAGTGTAGAGATAAGATATTCATAGGCAAATCCACATGGCAACTGACACCATATGTGACGCTGAAACATATTGTTAGCTGCTAATAAGTGTGTCTAATATGGGTTGAAGCTGATGGGTCCACTAGCTGGATTCTAGGCATGCTATGTAAAAGAAGTGATTAAGGCTTTTATGGATTAAATGAACTAACACAATAGAGGCCACCTGCCAAAGTGTTGGTCATATGAAATGCCAGTGCAAAAATTATCTCGGAAAAAAAGAAGGGAAGGTTTTTCCTAGAATTTGAATACAAGCACAGGACTGAGACATTGAGTGGTTTCAGAAGTGTAGAAAGCAGTGAGAACACATGGCCTGAATGGAAGCTAAAACAGAAAGTGAATTCTAGTTTTGTGCAGACAACTGAATATGATGGATGAACAGCAACAATGCAGAATACAATACTCAATTTCTTTTCTTTTTCCTGTTTTATTGCAGAAAAGGGTCTTTCAGCATATTGTAAGCAAACTAGAATGCACCAAAGAAATACCTAGCACATATTTTCAATTTCTACTTCTGAATGAAAGAAACTGTGATTTCCTGTGCTTTCAACTCATTGCTTAAACCATGCAGGTTATTTCTAAGGGAGATCCAGAAGCCAAGGAAAATCCATTGAGTCAAGATATAACTGAGTTGAAGAAACTCTTATGTCAGGTGGTAGAAATACTTGCAAAACTCAAATATTGATTAAGATATGTGAAATTGAAACTGAAACTGAACTTGCCAAAAGAGATGAAAATAGAAGCCTGAAGCATCCCAGGCACTCACGAAAGGTGCCCTTCCATACAAGAGGAGAGCTCTGATGCAAGGCTTTTGTTATGAGAAAGCAGTTCAGATTGCCTTCCCAGCTTTAGATGTCAAAGTGGACAGGCAATTGGTAGGGACACAGAAGATTTTTTGAGGAAATTTATGCCAGGCAAACTTTGGTTAGTCTGGTTTGCAAATGACAGTGATTTTCAGCAAGATTTACAGAGCTGACAAATTAGACTCATAAAGAAATTAACAGGATGACATAGGAGACAGAATTGAGAAGTGAACCATCTAGAGAATGTGGATGAAGTGGGACATTGCAGTATGTTCCTAGCCTTTCTTTAATCCATGGAAAGCAGGAGAAGAAAGGTCAGATGATCCTAGCTCACAGAATACAAACCAACACTTCCTCTGAAGGGAAAATCTAAAGCTCATTTCTCTGAAACGATAAGACTCATTTGGCACAGATTAATGGCTGGGAAGGTGGGGGAGTAAAGGGCATTTCCCGTAGCCAGGTGAAATGGTCCAGCTATGTTTATGTTGCAGAATTTACCTGTGGAGGAATTAGCTAAAACTAACAGAACCCACTCACAGGCTGTTCAGAAGCAGCCGAAGCAGCCATTCATCAGAGTTGTCTAAAATACAGCTAAGAACTAATAAAAACACATGACATCTCCAAGTATCAACACGGAATTTTAGGCTGAATTAGCAAAGGATATGGGTGTTCACCTTGACATGAGATTTACAGAATTAGATTAAGAACAGGATGCCAAGGATCCTCTCCTAAATTTGCAGTGTGGATTTTTGCTGCAGCAGTAGCATACTGGAAAGGAAAATATCTCCTGTGAGGAAGCTGGAAGCTGGTGTTCGTCCACTACAGCTTGCTGTCTAGGAAGTGGGATAGGAAGAGGGAGGAGGACACTAATCCTGGACCATCTACTTATGAATGACTGGAAATAAAATACTAGTTTGCAATATTAAAGAACAAAATTAATTTTTCAGCAAGGCAAACTTTATTGGTAACCTGCTGCTCTTGCAACTCTTTTAAGGGAACTATGAAAGGTCGCAGGAAGGCTCTCTTAATGTTCAGGCTACTACTGCAAAAGAATGCTCTGAGGTGCTTCATTTTCAGTTGGTAGCATAAGATCACCCAAACTTTGCCCTCAGCCTCAGCCACAAGCCCATCTGTTGCAACAACCATCATGTGTGAGAAAGGGTTTTGAGATGGGCGAGTGGAAATCAAGGTAGCAGAAAAATCTGTGCTTTTGTTATTGTGTCAGTTACCACTGACACCCCATCCTTGGAGCACAAACCTTCACCACCACCACCATCTTTGTTGCCATCTTTTCAAAATATTCTCCAAAATGACCTTAGGCAGTTTGAAAAAGCACTAGTTTTGTATAAGTTAAAAGTATGTTTCTGGGGCTTGTTAACACGATATGTAATATTAAAAACTATGTTCAAGTTAAGGCAGCTAGGTTTCTGTAGCTCTTTGTAGATACCTTTGAGAGAAGTGTTTTGTTCTGAGCACTATTCACACAGCAATTGTGCATGTATGCAGCTATTAGAAACTAAAACAGAAAATATCAAAGCACCAAAAATAGTGATGGAAGATGCCAACGAGTTAATAGTCAGGGACACGGCTCCTGGACAAGCGTGACCACAAGTAAATCTTAGATTTGTTGTTTTCTTCTATACCTTCTGAGATGGTGATTTGCCCTGCACAGCAGAACAGATCTTGGCCTTTCTTTTACACTTACTAGAGGATTTGCAGAGCAGGAAAAGAGGATTACAATTCCTCTCAGCAGAAAGTAATCCTTTTAAGTTAGGTATGTCAGCATTCATTGAGAAGTGTGGGAAAGTGCGTGCTACTTAAAATGCTTGACAGGTCTCAGAGAAACGTGGTGGCAGAAAGATGGGAGCAAAGCCCCCGGTTGTGATTACAATGGCCCCCAAATTAGAAACTGTTGGAGGGAGCAGTGAAAACAGAGCTCCAGAGCGAGGACTGATTTTATTTATCCATCTTGGTAAATTCACAGCACTGAAGTCCAATATTATAACCTAGAGTAGTATTTGTTCATTTAAGACTAATGGCAAACAAACTTTGCATTTACAAGGCCACTTGTGAGAGATGGTGGTCCTGTCCTGTAATTTTACTGTGCATCAGCATGTTAGCAAAGTGGTCTCCATAGACCGATGGACCTGCTACACCTGCTACATTTTCTGAGCAGGTCATAATTCTTTCAGCACACATTTGTTCTGTTTAGAAAGTTACGGTCTGATTATAATGGTCACACCAAACCCAAGACAGAACTTGTTGTTGTGAGTTTTATTATATAGTTTAGGAGTCTGAAGACCTGAACTGAGACATTATCAGCAACACCCTCATGGGATGATGAGCAAGATCAGAAGCTTTTCTGGACCCAGCTGTTGCAAAATAACTCAGGCTTAATACATAAGGGTAAATTGAAGAGTACCCAGAATCCAGCTGAATCTCATCTGAGCAGCTGATAAGATCCTACTGACAAGGCAATAACACAAAAGGTATTGGGAGGTAAAAAAAAAGTAAGTTTAAAGTAATATGAAAAGAGGTAAAGAAAATAGGCAGGAATTCAGTGATGGAAAATCTACACTAAGAAGTACCTGAGGTACAGCTGCAAACAAATTAACAAAGTTAAAAAAAACCCAACCAACAACCCACTTCTAATAGAGCGTCATAAAGAGCAACAGCTGATGCAATCAATGGGCTTGAAAACACTGGGAAGGAGAATGATTGTGAAAGTAGAAAATGAAAAGTTAACCGAAAAAAAAGAGAAACAAAGCAACAAATTGAATAAAATAGCAAAGATATCATCAGGCAGTTCATAATGTATTTGTAACATCATGATAGCTGCATATCTCTATTGTAAAGGAATGCAATTTTATTCAGTCTAATTTAGCACAGGACAGTCAAAACAGTCATTTCAAATCTGTTGTTCACAATCCAAGATAGCATCCTGACAGCTTTTAACAAACAAAGTGCTTCATAATGTAGACTGTTGGGGACAAGTGAAAGAACCAAAGCCGAGGTCAGCAGTGGAATACATAAAATACATGTCTTTCAGGAATGTATTGCACAAGAAATCTTTTTTCTTTTGTATTTTAAGAAGCCCACACTTCAATTTTGATGATATTATACATAATTCCTGCATTTTGCCTTCTACTGAATTCCCCTCTCCCCACCTCATCCCCAAAGCTTCTTATTTCTGCAGCCTGAGTGACAACTACAGGTGCCTCTATAGTGGATACTGCAATGCAAACCAGTATTTAAATGGGCTGCTTTGGCTACATGATTCTTTGTTAGCATGTAACTACTTTCCTCACATTCCTTCCTGACAAATACTCTCCATACAGCTGGAATATAAAGGCTTGGAAGTACTTAAACAGGTAGTCCACCCTGTATTACACTGAAGATCAATCAGATACCATGGCACATAGAGAAGCTTTTCATCCATATTTTAGGATGGCTGCTCAGAGAGGGGCAGAAGATTACCATTTCTCAGCTGTTCTTCACTTTCCTACAAAAACATTACTTTTTGCTGGCTTTTATTTTAAGTCAATATATACAGTACAGTATTCAAAATACCCAGTCAGGCCTAGGAATTCGCCAAAGTAGGCACATTGCGCAATGCATTTTGGGCCTCTCCCCTAAATTAAAATACATTTATAACATTTAATTTGATGGCATCCAGAAATTATTAAAATAGAAAAAACAATTTGAATTTATTTTAGTGTGGCAAGTCACAACTTGTTTTGAAGGCAAGCTACAGAGGACTGGTTCATCTGATTTGCTTTTATCAATGCAAAACCAGTGAAGGCATTTATCATGGGCTTATTTCAGAGAGAGTACGTGGGCAAGTGAATTTATTGTTGTCCAGGTTCAACTATCCAGACTACAGCAACTACATGCTGCTAGGCAGAAACCATGGTGTGAAATACAGAATCATAGAATGGTTTGGGTTGGAAGATCATCTAGTTCCAAAGCCTCTGACATGGGCAGGGACATCTTCTACTAGACCAGGATGCTCGAAGCCCCATCCAACCTGGCCTTGAACACTTCATCCACAGGGAGGAGGCATTTACAACTTCTCTGAGCAACCTGTTCCAGTGCTTCACGATTGTGACAGGAAAGATTTTCTTCCTAATATCTAATCTAAATCTACACTCTTTCAGCATAAAACCATTAGCCCTTGTCCTATCACTACACTCCCAGATAAAGATCCCTTCCCATCATTCTTGTAGTCCCCCTTTAAGTACTGGAAGTCTGCTATAAGGTCTACTTGGAGCCCTCTCTTCTCCAGGCTGAACAACCCGAACTTTCTCGGCCTGTCCTCATAGGGAAGATAAGATGCTCTAGCCCTCTGATCATCTTTGTGTGCTCCCAGACCTTATCCTGACACCCCCAATTCAGACATAGACATCGAGTGTTATTCTATTTCCTCAAATCCCAGAGAGAGAATGGTAAAGACACATATTTATTTTATGATGCTGCAAATATTGAAGTTATTTCACTGCTAAACCAGAGAGGGCTCTCTACTTGTGAGCCACCTGCAGAGGCCATCCTGGTGAGATGGATGATGAGCAGTTGGCAATAGCCCCATCAGAGGAGGCTTGCATCTGCAATGCTGACAAGATGGATGACAATTCTCAGGCACATCAAGGGAGAAACATTCAGACACAAAAATGGGAAAAGGGAAGGAAACTTTATAAAATGTGCCCAGATCACGAGTTAACTTAATTACAACCATATTGGGAAGTGCCCCATTCCATTACCAAAGCTGCAGCGGGAAAATACCATCTCCACGGGTTTCTGCTGGACCTGCTTCACAATGAATTGGATAAGTGTCTGGAGTATTGTGTTCAGTTCTAGTTTCTGCCGTTCAAGAGGGACGGGGAAATGCTAAGAGAGTCCAACAGAGAGCTACAAAGATGATTAAGAACTGGAACATATCTCTTTTGAGGAAAGGCTGAGAGCCCTGGGGCTGTTTAGCCTGGAAAAGAGAAGACTGAGAGGGGATCTTATAAATGTTTACAAATATCTGAAGGGGGGGGTGACAAATAGAAGGGGCCACTCTCTTTGCAGTGGTGACCTGTGATAGGAGGAATGATAATGGTAGGAAGGTGAAACACAGGAAGTTCCACCTCAAGATGAGGAAAAACTTCACTGTGAGAGTGACAGGGCACTGGAACAGGCTGCCCAGAGAGGTTGTGAAGTCTCCTTCTTTAGAGACTTTCAACACCTGCCTCGATCTGTTCCTGTGTGGCATGCCCTAGGTGTTCCTGCATTGTCTGGGGGAGTTGGACTCAATGATCTCCAGAGGTCCCTTCCAACCCCTACTATTGTATGATTCTAAGTGAAGCTTCACAGTGTCAGTGGGACTGGGGAAAGCTGGGCATGGACCTCCATTCCACCCAATCAGTCATCTTCAGGAACATGCGTCTGTTCGAAGGGCTGCTTTTCCCACTGTGAATTACTGAGTAATCTTAAAATAAATTGCCTAATCTAGTACCACCTGCCTTGATTAATAAGGGATACATATAATGTAAGTTTTTAATAAAAATATATACAGGTTACTCAGAGAAAAGTAGAAAAAATGGTTTCCATGTGTTTGTGTGCATTTATCTTTCTGCTGGCTGAAGGGTGTAAGAGCAGAATGAGAAACTGCTTGCAGGAAGAATACTTTAAAAGCCGATACACTCCCATGTTTCCAGTTAATTTTCTCTATTTTGACTTACTTTCCACCACTTGTGGTATTGTGAAATTTGAACTCTAGACTTCTTGTTGAAAGAAAACAGCTCCACTTCGCTTCACCTTTCACCCTGAGATTCCCCCCGCACGGTTAAGGGCGGCTGGCTTGGGGAGCTGGGGAACGCTCACACGACGCATTTAAAGCTGTACCGCCTCCACTTCCCTTTCTAAAGAGTTTTTCAAAGGGCTTCCACTTCACACCTGTACCGCCTAAATCAATATTTTATATTATTTGGAGGATGAAAGCCTATTCCCCGAGGCAAGACCGCTCCTCTCAGACCAACAGCTGCCGCCGTGCGAAAGGTGCATAGGGAAGAAGCAGAGCTGCTGGGTGCCAGCAGGGGAGCACCCGGATCTCCGCAGGGGCACCCGGACTCCTGTTACCCATCCCCAAACAGGCCACACGTCGTGTCCCGTCCCCATTCCGCGTTTCCCGCCGCCGCCGGGCGGCTCCACCCCGCCACCGCCCCCCGCTCCTCCTTCCTCCTCCTCCTCCTCCTCACACGGCAGTGCGGGCGGCTCTTCGCGCCATGGTGTGGCGCGGCCGGCGGCGCCGGCGGCGGCGGCGGGCGGCGCCGGC
>JANIJG010023416.1:0-10109 GCA_024611175.1 Megaceryle torquata
GGCTCTCCCAGGCTGCCCAGGGCAGGGGTGGAGTCCCTGTGATCCCCGGAGGGGTTTCCAACCCCCCCCACGGAGCTGTGGTGCTGAGGGCCATGGGTCAGTGGTGCCCTGGCAGTGCTGGAGGAATGGTTAGAGATGTTAAAGATCTCTTCCATCCAAAACAATTCCATGTTTCTGTTCTACGCTGCCCGCACTGGAAGTGTCTGGCAGGGATGGGGCTGCAGCACACACAGCAGCCACCCTGACTTCTGTCTCGTAATCTACGTTTGCAACTCCCCATTTTTAGCCAGGGCTCTCCTCCGTAACTGACACAACTGGTCTAACAGTATAAAAGGAAACATTCCATTTGCCCAAGCTGCAGCTGTGGGAGAAGAGACAGGGAAAACAAGGCAGGAAGAGATCGTGACAAACTGACTGCATGGCGTGACTCAAGCTGCGAGTTACCAAGGTACAGGTGTCTCTTCTGCCGAGTTCTCAAGGGTGCAAGAAAAGGTTCCCATTCTAATAAGATGGATCCTTTCCCCTGCAGCACCTTGCACTTGCCAACTGCACACTTCCCCGACACAGAGACCGTATCTACCCTCACCTTGGCTACGCTCTCCCTCTTTCTGCCAGATAAAGCACCCAGCACCAGGTGCCAGCCAGAGGGTGGAATTCAGCAGCAGCATTTCGAGGATCAACACGCAGGATCCATCCTCTATAAGCTGATTACAGGCTTTACCAGACTCCTGACGGTTAACATCGCACAGCCAGAATGCCAGATGTCAAGCGTTGGGGGTATGGCAGTGACAAAACCTGGCTAAGACCCTGAGATGATCTGCTCTGGAAGGGATGTCATTGAGAGGATGCGCCTGGCTGTGAACAGAGCGCTGCAATTATCACTCTGGGCGATGCTAATTGACTTAAAAGCAAGCAATGCGCCGCGAGAAGAGGGAAAGAGCAACAGTTGGTAGCTGAGTTAATTGTGGATTGACTAGAAGAGCTGAAGTATTACCCTGCAAAGATTGATGAATCACCAATCTGTAACAAACAGGACAACTCCCTTCATCCAGGCTATAAAACATCCATCCACAATTACCTCTGGAATTCACCTGCGGGACCGTCCCGCAGCCACGATCCGCCGGCGATCCGACCGGCCCTGGCCATGCCAGGCTGATGCACCAAAATGAGGACGTATTCTCTCAGCTTTCAATTCCCTTTCTCTAAATTGGTGTTTGTGTTCTCAAAGCAAGGGAGGACTTTATTTGTTGCTTATCCTCAACCTTTCATTTTTACGCCCTATTCCTAAAAACTCATCTGAGGAGATGCAGAGATGGGTGCTGCTGTCAGGAGGGTCATAGCTACGGAGGGAGCTTAAAAACTTTATAGAGCTTCGAAAGCAACTTGAGAAAGAGCCATCTCAGCATTTAATATTTTATTATTTTAAACAAAAAGCTGTTTATTGAGGCAGGGAGACTTGACTCATTACCCGAGCATCTGGGATTACCAGTACTGTGTTTATGAAAGCGGCTGCAGTACACGGCTCTCTGCAATTGCTCTGATCTCGGCAGCTGCGGTTCCAGGCTCTACCCGCGTTACCCGCTGACAGACGAGAAATCATAAGAACCTATTTTCCTGAGATTGCCCTTAGGAATCAGCCAGCTGAGTCTTGCACACCCAGTTCTATCGGTGCAAACCGCGTACGCTCACCAACCCCAGGACTGGTTTTCTTCCCCATATTCCCCAAGCACCCGTAGGCCTCGTGCTGAACCAAACCCTCGGCACCAAGCAAATGCTGCCAGAGAGCCCTGCAAGGACTTCACAGCCTCACCCAACATGAGCACACGCGGCTGCGGGTGGGAAATACCTGCCAGAAGCTGGTGGCCGTTCCCAGGAGAAATGCCATGCAAAGGGCAGCGCCTCTGCAACCCGCCGGCCTCGGCCCCGTGCCTGGTGATGTGCTGATGGCCAGGGTAGGTGGCTTGTCTATTTTCTAACCTCCTTGCATTATTTACTTACTGGTATTTGCCTCATTACACACGTATTTTAGTGTTATTTTCTACAGTGAAGCCCAACATGCTTACTTTTTGCAGGAGTGAAAAGTTTGCTGGCATACCTGTCAATAACTAAGTGCAATTTGCTTTTTCTTTTTTTTTTTCAGCTGTCTGAGCATCAAGAGCCGTGTTGCAATAACTGCAATTTTACAACGTCCCTATAAAACGCGCTCTGCATTTCGGATCTGAAGCACCTGACGCGTTTCTCACAGCCACGCTCCCACCGCAAGTGTCACCGCCTCTGCCTCCCTGAACCCGGAGGTTTCGATTCAATCTCCTGCTCCCGGTTAAAAGCGGGGCTGGGGGACGCCGGGCTCAGCACTCAGCAAGCGAGAACAGGGGCAGCGAGAAGCCCGCCCGGCCGCCCTTCCCGCCTCTCGCCCCGCGGCGGGCGCGACGCCCTGAGGGGAGGCGATGGCGGTGCCGCGCTCCGCGGGCCACTTTCCCCCTCCTCGCTGCCCAGGAATTGAAGGGAACTCACCCCCTAGTGCCAACGGTCCCCCGCGGCTCGGTGTGAAGAGGAGGAGGATGATCCCACAGCCGGTCCGGGACGGCTGTAGCAGCGCCCCTGACTCGGCGGGAGGCGGGCGGTGCTGGCTGCCCGGCGGAGGTGGGGCCGGGGCGGGGAGCTGAGCGGCTCGGACACCCCCACACCCCACCCCGGGGCGGGTCGGTTCCCTGCCCGCCGCTGCCGCTGCCACCGCCACCGCCCTCCCGGGGCCCCGACACCTGAGGGCAGGGCGGCGGCTCCGCCTTTCTTGGAAGGGGCTGCCCTGGCCCTGGCAGCTGCGGGAGGGCCCGGCCGCGGGGCTCCGGCGCTGGCGGGGAAGAGCCGGACGCTGGCGATCCCCTCGCCCTTTAAAGCACGTGGTGGAGCAGGTGGTGAGGTCCCTGCTTTGCAGGGCGCTTGGCTGTGAGATAAAGAGATTTGCAACCGAGGAGCTGGGTCTAGGCACTCCTTGCTGTGAAGCAGCTTCGCAGCATTCAAGGTATTGGGCACCTGCACCGAAAAGGTGCCAAGGGACAAAGTTTTCAAGCGAACGTGAAGGAAATCTGACAAAAAATCCAGGAGCCTGCAGGAGCTGCCAGCATTATCCTGAGAAACTGGCCTGGTGTTCACCAGTTCCCAAAAACACTCTGGACCCACTGGGACTCTGCAGATGCCTCCTTGGCATGGAGATGGCCACCAAAATGCCTCAGCCCCAGGGCTGGCTGATGGAACCAGGCATCAGCCTGAGCCCGGCACCAGCAGCTTATGAATTATGAGCTGATAAAGCGTGACCCGTAAAAGGTATCTTAAACCAAAACTACTGAAAACCTCATTTTCGGATAAACAGAGCCTCCATTGAGTTCAGCTTAGCTGGAAAACTAAATCAAAGTATCTTTTATCTATGAAGTATTTTAATCAACAGTGATAGATTTGCAGCGAGTGTTTTTCTAGGGGTGCAAACCCCTCTCCTTTGTTTTTCACTGTACTTCGGTATAAGCTGGAGCTTGGAAACGGATACAGTAATTTGTGTTGTTTTGATAGAGTTAATTAACTGACGCAATCCCACATTCCAAAACCAAAATTGTAGGGATACACTTGCAAACAGTCTGCTCTATAATTTAGTTCCTCCTCCAGGCACAAGCTTTATCTAAGAGATCTTAAAAGGTGCATCTTTTTGACTCATGGAAAAAGCTGTGTGGTGTGGCACTGTGCAGCATTCGCCTTCCTCTGCACTCCCCGGCTGCTCTCCCCAGTATAAACCATCTATACTGGAAAAATAGATGATATTAAAAGTTCTTTTCCAACCTAAACAATTCTATGATTCTATGAATGCCTCTTCCTCCCTGATGGAGCAGAAAGTCTTTGTTCCCCAGGCAGTGGCTTCTCAGCATGAGGAAGAAGCGCCTCCCGTGCACCCAAAGTAGCACTATCAAAAGTTAGTTCTGAGTTAGAAATAAATAATTTACTCCTTTTTTTAACAGACTAATTCCTAAGCCAGCTAGGACAGTGGTCTGACTTACTACACAGCATGATTCTATTAGTACATCTGCATAGTTAGTGTATCTAACTTAGCTTAGCCTGCTCGGTGGCATTTACCTGTACTCGCTCCGGCCATCGGCCACCCATCGCCAGCGAGAACTCCAACAGAGCCTGGCTGTAAGCGGCTGCTGATGCATCTGGGCTCCTAGCAGGCCCCATGCATGTACATTAAGTGACGATAGAAAACCACCTCATCCTCACCGGGAATCTGCTCAGCAGCTAAACCAGAGCAATCCATTGCTATAAAAATTCTGGAGTGCCAGAAAGTTGCATCACTGAGTAGAAAACTAACAATACGATTGAGAAATGTAATCATTACTAAATATGGGCTGTTTAATAAAGCTCCCAAGGGTGAGGTAGGAGAGGCAGCAAGAAGGCAGGAACATCTGCTGTGTTACACTGTGTGTAAAGCAAGAGTAACATTCAGAGTAGAGAAGATGCAATTATTTCTCAAAAAATAAACAACTCCTCCTGTGTTCATTTCTCAGCAAGGCATCCGAGCCTAATTCTAATTCCTTTCTACAGATTTAGTCAAAGGTAAATCTTGGACGGTGGCCTCCGACATAGACTGCAGTGCGCTCTTGTGCGCGGCGCCGCTGGACGGGGTCGCTCCTCGGTGAGCAGAATGCCCCGGAAGAGAGGCGCTGCGCGTTAGTTAACCTGTCACACAACACGCACACCGCAAAGTTTAGTTCAATTTTATTTTCCACTGTAACGGTTTTCGAATGATACATCATGCAGTCTGCCAGTGTATCCATCTATCTCTGATAGAAGTTTAGAACGAAGATAAAAGATTTATCTCCACGGGCTGGGGGAAGGAGGGTTCAGGTCTGCTATCGAGAGTTTAATACATTTCAGCATCGTTTGATGCAATGGCAAAAAATTTCCCCTTGTTACCAGCAAAACGTGTCCACGATTTATTTTTTTTTTTCCTAAATTGAACACTACTGTAAAGATACACAGAGCCCAGAGAATACACATCTGCAGTACACATTACACACTTGACAAACTAGACATGTATAAATCTACAGAATGCCTCAACCCCCGTGGCTCTCCCACAACGAAAAGTGGTTCAAATGGACAAAGATTGTGAGAGCGAGCGAGGAACTGGTGGAGCGAGCGGTGTTCCATCCTGCACCGCCGATGTTCTCCAGTGCACTTCCCAGTTCAGACAGGCACAGTGAAGATGAAAATCAAAGCAAGGGTAGATTTAGATTATCCTGCCAACTGAGTTTTTTGGTTTCCTTCCATTCCCAAGGGAGATGGTACTTCACTCGTGTTTACACAAGGTCTTTCTCCTCCAACAGCGGGAAGCTGAGTAGGCCTTTTCCTTTTGGACCTTGGGGTTTAAATATTCAAAATAAAAAAAAAAAAAAAAAATTCAGAATAAAATTTTGTTTATTCTCAAGGCTTATTTATCAAAACTTCAGGCAAATGTGAATTGGAGGCCATTAGGCTTTAGGAAACAGAATCTCCAAGATAGTCCTACAGTTCTGTAGGCAGAAAATGTTGTAGTAAAGGGGGCTTGCGACTCAGTTTTTAGTTTTTCAATATATTCAGGATAATCTGCTCTCACCCTTGTTGAGTTAAATACAAACTTAAAAATGCATCAGCCAAGATCTTTCCAGGTTTAAAACTTTTCTTGCTTTTGAGAAAACAAGTTGATGAAACATGAACTCAAGGACAAACAGAAGATATTTGAACATATCATTAAGAGGAGCTCAAGAGAGAAGGAAATACTTTAACTACCAGCAAAAAAGAACAATATGCACTTTAGTTCCACCTGAAGTGCTTTTCCTATTTGTGAATGGTACTTCCACCAAAATTGGCCCCGTGCACAACATTTTTAGATGTGAATTTCATTTGCGCGATACAAAACGCAACTTTAAAAGCAGCCTAGGATATAGAACACAACATTCAGAGAGCAAAGAAAAGGAGATGGCATCGAGTAGTGGAAACAGCAGGAGACAGGTTTAGATGCCTGCAGAGCAGACATGGCGACGGTTTTGTTTCTCCATAGAAAACGTGAGACACTTAAAAATGGTACAAAAGTCGAATATCCACCACGCGATACAAACTGAAGTCGCCTCATTAAAAGAGGTTTACAAAACAAGAGTCTACATAGAAGCAGAGTAAGCTGAATTCACAATTAATCATTTCCAATCGAGTAAATATCTTCGGTATTTTAAGAATTTCAGCCTAAGGCATCTTTTCAGCATTGCAGTTATTGAAAGTCCTCCTGCGGGCTGGATGGCAAAGTTAACTTGGAGCCGCTTAGATTACACTTGGCTAGATGAACTGACTGGCCGATCAGCACTAGCACCAGTAAGAGATGTCAAAGCTAACTTCGTACCCGAGCTGAAGGAAGCTCTCTCAACTGCCACGCGTAACCGAGGGTGATGCTGTGAGGAACTCAATACTTTTTTTTTTTTTTTTTAAGCTATGCTGCACCTACAATACACTTACTGAACTTTGAATTTGAGACACAGAACAAAAGGTTTTACTACAATACAAAATCTCTGACAGCAATTCAGTTTGGTATCTTTTCCAAGCTGACTGTTTTCCAACCAAAACAAGAGGATCGTTGATTTGTAGTAGAAATTTCAGCTCTGAGCAGCTGATGAGATAGCACAGAGTGGTTCGGAATGAGTCATTTTATTAAAGATTGCATATGGCAAGTTCACAGTTCAGTTTTTCTGGCAGTGCACATGCACATAAAGAAAGAAAATATAAAACTTTGGAAAATACAAAATAAATTAAATACATGCAAATTTGCAACTTCATTAAATAGTTTTAGCAAAATGCTCCCCAAAATAGTGCAACATTAAAAAAAAAAACAACCAACCAAAAACAAACAACAGTTAAATCAAGTCCAACATACTTTGCAACAACCTAAATTATTTCAGTAGAAAAAAATATCTAAATTCAATTCACAATCTTTCAAAACGCTCTAACGAACTAAATAGTTCTACGCCTACTAACAAACACGTTCAGAAATTCAGAAATAACATAAAAAAGAAAAATCCATCCCAAATTAAATAAGAGCAAACGTCTGCAAAACAAGACTAGAGGGCTATTCTCGGCCGTAACCTTCCTAGAGTCCGCGCTTCGTGAAGAGGTCGCGTTGCACATCGGAGCGAGGAGGAGATGTGTGCGTGGCCCAGAAGCGGTAGGCGGGGAGGAGAAGGAGCAGTAGGTTCTGCTGCCAAAGGAATGAATTCCAGCACGATTCCAGTGCCCCCTTGCTGTGAGAAGATGGAAACCTTCCGTCTGGCATGAAAGAGAGATCCAAGACAGGCGAGCGCTCTCGTCCTCACCTCCGCACGCGCAAGCGTACCGGCCGCGGGACGACTTGCACGTTGTAACTTCTAAGGACATTCTTTTCCCCTTGAAATATGCTCTTTGCCTCCTAACAAACGTACTCCCAAATTTGGTCTGCAGAGGATAACTCGAGTAGACAACTCTCACCATCTTTGGGACTCTCTCTAGAATTTTATTTTATTTTTTTAAAGGTAGGGGCTGGGGTTTTGGGGGATTATTTTGTTTGTTTGTTCCTTTGTCTGTTCTGGTAGGGGACTGTTCACTCCCGTGTCTGAATTCCGGCGTGAACAGATCGGGGCTTGCCGAAGGCATGTGAGAAGGGGAAAGGGGGGCGGGGGGGGATGCTTGTCAGCTCTTCCAAGACAAGATTTCCACAGCATTCTGAAAGCCTTCAAAATTCCATCAAGAACAACGCTTACAAACACACGGCTAGCCATCACACTCCGGGAAAACCCACCACCGTAGGGAGAACTACAAGCAGATCAGATCTTCAATTTAAGATAGGTCACACAGCTATACTCATGTAACTACCAAACTTCAAAACCTAGATCTATACTAACAGATTTCTCTGCATCCCGTTCGATCTTTACCAGGTACTGCAATAAAGGTTATTTTATACAGTCCAAAGATTTTTATCAGGATATTACAAATGGTTCTTTGGGGAAATTTACTTCTGAAAATGTAAGCAGTAAAATTAAAGCATATAGCAGCACATTTTCATCCCCTAAAAATATAAAATAATATGTATATTATACAGTAAATCAGTCATGACAGAGCACAATCACCTGCCTTTGATGGCACTTGGTCATTGAATAATTAATTCTTTGATGCCAGAAGTCAGGATTTACTGCTGCAACAGAGGACTTCGGAAAAGCATCATTCTGAGTGTAGAAGCCCCAACCTAACCAGCGCCAAGGGGTCGAACGCAGTCAGTGAGTGATTCTGAGCGGCAGACTTCCTATCGTTACTTAGATGGTTATGTTAAATACATTGTACAAGTATCTGTAGAAGAGTTGAGCTGAACACTTCTGTACACGTGGAGATCCTACGAAGCTCAAAAGACCTGGGACCGGTGCATTGCGGATGGCTGTAGGAAGCGCAGGATGAAGAGGACGTGGATCGGGTTGAAGAGGGGGGGAAAAAAAGAAACTAGTGACTTAATGACAGTCCTTAACATGCTAAGTGGAATTGACCTGTCAAAAAGAGAGCGAGAAAGGTAATGATAATTAGTGGATGTTTGTGATTAGAAAGCAGATATTCAAATCAATGGATACCCACCACAGAGCCCCCGTAACAGTGATGAAACAAGAGTCACGTAAAGCACCATTTTCACAGTTCGTGAAATCAGGGTCTCTGTTACTATGCCTTGGAGAGGAACTTTGTCAGATCTGTCCTGAAAGTTTCCAGGTCCCAAAATGGCACAGTCATAATAGAACAATTCTCTCGAAGCAGTTCATTCTTTGGCACCTGTAGCACAGCATTAACATCTTGCCCAAATACATTACCTACACACAATCTAAAGGTCCAGCTTTTTTTTTTTCTCTTTTATTAATCTGTTCTTTTAACAAGATTTGTCTCTCCACCGGTCAGCACCTGGACGTGCTGAAGAGCAGATGCACTAGTGCCTTGTGATAGGATGAGGGGCAATGGATTCAAGCTCGAGTACAGGAAGTTCCACCTCAACATGAGGAAGAACTTCTTGACTGTAAGGGTTACAGAGCACTGGGACAGCCTCCCCAGAGAGGCTGTGGAGTCTCCTTCTCTGGAGACTTTCAAGACCTGTCTGGATGCATTTCTGCCTGATCTGCTCTAGTTCTGTCCTGCTCTGGCAGGGGGGTTGGACTCAGTGCTCTTCAGAGGTCCCTTCCAAACCCTACTCTTCTGTGATTCCCTATCTCCTATGACAAGGAAAGTAACTGCAGTTGAGCTTGAAAACTTATTATAAAACAAAGGGATGAAAAAAAACAAATCCGAAACAATTATAGAATTATTGAATGTTTTGGGTTGGAAAGGACCTTAAGAAGTCATGCAGTCCAACCCACCTGCTGCGAGCAGGGACATTGTTCTATTCTATGTCTCCTGACAGGGAGGTGCTTTCCTGATGTATACAGCACACAAATATATGAAATGTGTTTGCAGAAATAGATAAAATATTTCATATATAATATCCCAATAGTATATTATAAAAATACACTATATAATTTTATATATATTTGTCCATATTCAAGACCAAGTTATAAAAAGAAATAAATACATAAATATCGATGCATTGGTGGTTTTATTTTACCCTAAAGTAATGGTGGGAAGTGTGGTTAGCTCCTAATTGTCATCCTTATTAACACATGAAAGAAAACCAGGATGGTTATTAATTTATGCATCTCACTGGCTACATTAACTGTGGTCTGACTAGATTAAATACAGTTTTCATCTTGCTCAAGGATGGGAAAGTGCTGGGAACATACTTTAGCTTTAGGATCAGGGACATACAGACAAGAGTCCCTGTACATGGGACTTTTCACAGATCCCAGTGCGAGATGCTATAATAATTTCAGTAGGCCATAGAATCATGGAATTTTTTTGGTTGGAAAAGATCTTTAAAATCATCAAGTCCAACCATTAGCCCAGCACTGCCAGGGCACCACTGACCCTTGTCCCTCAGCACCACAGCTCCATGGCTTGGAAACCCCTCCAGGGATCACGGGGACTCCACCACTGCCCTGGGCAGC
>JANIJG010023417.1:0-22666 GCA_024611175.1 Megaceryle torquata
CCCACCTGGATTCGATCCTGTGTGACCTAATCTAGGTTTTCCTGCTCAGGCAGGGGGATTGGACTAGATGATCTTTCGAGGTCCCTTCCAACCCCTAACATTCTGTGATTTGTGCAAAAGCCACAATATTTACTACTATTAAAGTACTTCGATGACAGCAAGGAAGTTGTGCTGCTTGACTACTTGAAGGTCTGTAATGTTCAGCAATTCATTTTGACCTGTTTTAACATACAAAAGAGTCTGATATTTTTTGGCCCTTGGACTTTTTCCAGTATGTAACCACTTAGAAAACACAGCCAGCAATGCCAAGTACAGGAGTTTGATGAGATGACGTATTTTAGCTGTGTCATAATGCAATTACAGACTGAACAGTTAGAGCCCCATGCATATCTTGAAATCTGCAAATCAGTGTATTGCCTCTCTTTCATCTTTCTCTTTCCTGGCTTGTCTGGGAGATCAAGCTTGCCCGCACAGAACCTAGCATGCTTCTGACATTTGCAGCTCTGCATTAAGGCAAAGACTAATAAAATATTCTGCTTTGGGGATCTCTGTTCTGTTGCCTCATGGGGTTGAGAAGGATTTTTTCCTTGATGTGCAATTAGCCAGATGAGTTTCTTCTGGCTTGATTGTTTGGATTTTTTTCCTGCCTTCAGCTACAGAAAAGACAACAGACTGTGAGAATAATGCTTTCTGAGAGCCAAAGGAATTTTCTTTCTTAGATGTCTCCATTGGTGCTTGACTGGGAAGGTCTTTGCTTAAATATGTAAGGTTTTTTGGGTTGGAAAGGGATTGCCTACTCACCTGGCTGAATAGAGCTAGGAGAGTTTTCCTCCCTATATAACTTGGTGTGGATTGCTTGCTGGGATTATCTGGTCATGTTTGATGTCATCCATGGTGTTCTGAATCCCTTTCCTGTTCTGTGAGGGACACAAAGGAATTCGGGCTTGTGAAAGCACAAATACTCTAATTCAGTTAAAATTGTTAGGCTTGTTAGTAGAGTGTTCTGGCAAAAATTAATGCTCTGTGATACACAGCAAATGAGAGAAATGAGTTAATAGTCCCTGCTGGCCTAACACTGGATGATAACCATGAGATGTGGATCATAGTGATTTGTTTCAGCTTCCGTCAAGTAGCACTAAAGAGCAAGTTAACTTTACTCAAATGGAAAAAGCTGACAAACTCAAAAAAAAAAATTTTGTGTGAAAATTTTACTGTCTCCTCAGAATGTGTCAAAATGGATTATTTATCATTATTTCTGGACTTGAGGACATACCAGATGTCTGTCAAGTATAGCAGTTACAAATACTGTTTTCCTAACTTGTTCAGACTACCGAATTGTGATTTTTTTCATAGGGTTCTGAAAGTTTCTGTCTCGGGATGTTTTGCTTGAATGTTATTAGCCTTTTGACTGTGTAACATCAATACAATTTTATTATATGGCATCAATACAATTTTATTATATGGCTGAGGGATGTAAACAGAGCATTGTTTATGTCCTCTAGTTAGAAGTCTGTCAACCCTTATAAGAGAGGGTTCATTATATTCAGTTAAAAATATTTGTGAAATTTGGTGTGCAAATCTTGGAACACTCCTGATCATATACAGCTTATGATCTTCTAAACTTATCAGACTGTGTGGAAGAGAAGTGTGTCAAACTCCATGGTCAGTATTTCTAGCAAGCGTGCATTTACCTCGACCATATGAAGCAGCACATACATGCCTGTGTGATGATACTTTAATGTACAGTTCAGCATCTTGCCAAATGATGCTGAAGCAGTGTGAAAACAATTAAGCTTTAGACTCAAATAGTACAACTCTTGTATAGCTTTTTTTGTCCCCATGGACACTGTGAGACTGTAAAATGCTGTGTTGTCTTCTGAGTAAAAGCTCTTGGTCAAAGGAAACGGATCCCTTGTGGATGCTGATGCCTGTCCATTGACAGATGATTGACAAGGCCTAGTCACAGTGTTTGAGGTTTGTAGGCTTAAGGAGGTGACCAACCAGCTGAGCACGGGGTTCACAGAATGCTCTTCTTATCCATTCCTGATGGAAAGGGAAACGTGTGAACTTGTACTTCAGTTCAGGTTCCTAAAGGAGTCTGCAGGCTGGGAATGGCATCTGTCTCCCCTTTCCTTACCCCATGCCAGACTCACCTGTAGCTTTCCATTTAGGTGATTGCTGAGGAGCTGTCTGGCAACGATGACTACGTTGAACTTTCATTCAGTGCACGGAAATTGGATGACAAGGTAAGCTGCTTGGTATTAACCGTACAGCAAGATAGAAGAATGCCTCCAAATATAATTTGATGAAATTTTCCCCAACAGATATTTTTTGCCTTATATTATTAAACACATTAGAGATTTCAGATGAATGTTCTCAATGAGGCTTTCTTCAAGTTGTGAAGTAATTAAAAAAAACCCCCAAAACCTCGAGGGAATCTAATTAAAACCAAGACAAGTTAATTACACTATAACCAAGTCAATTTAATTATTTAAAATGCCACCAATCTGAAGTGCTTAGGGAAGTGAACTTTCTCTAATTAATCAACAATGTTATAGTTGAAGTGAGGGTCTTAAAATAAAGCTAGAAAACTTCATAACAGCTTGGTTGGGGTATACATTTGGTTCAACAAGATGGAGCTTGAATGTGAGAAAGAGACTCTTGCCTATTTGTTAAGAACTTCTGCCAGCTTTAATACTCAAACACTACTCTTCATTATAAGAATGACCACTTTCTGAAAAGATCCATTGTTGTTTATCAATATATCTATGTAAATATACAGATAGAAAATAAGCACCTTGAGCAACACGCTGTCTAAGATATCCAGATGACTGCTTGTTATTTTATGCTCTCTGTTATTTAAGCGTCATAGAAATGATTATTTGAAGTAATCCAGGGAATATTTTTGTAATTAATTGGTGTCATGAGACTATGAACCTTTTAGATAATAGGACTTTACATATAATTGCAGATCAAAATATCTACCATTAGTATATCAGCCCTCATAAATGAGGCTGTTTCTAATTAGAAGCATATGGTAACACTGTATAAAAGTTTATGACACTGGTGCTCCAGACATGTGCTTGTAAATGTTTGACATGTGAGTAACTCAAATCAGTTGTGAGTAGTTTTGGATACATACATCAGATTTTCAATATCAGGTTGTAACTGAGGAATAATATTTTTGGTCAAAACTGCCAGAAGAACTCAGGCAAGCAGCAAATACACAGAAAGATTAATAGGACTGGAATTTATTTAGAACACAGAGGTAAATAATATTACTGTTCTTAGGATCATTAACAATCATAAATGATCAGGATCTGAATTTGCTTCTCATCTGAAAGATGAATTACCTCTTCCTTTGGAGTTGCTGGAGTCTTAGTGGTTTTGAATTCTGTAATTTATTTAGGTGTCAAAATGGAGATTTAACAGCCTCTTTTTAGACAGATATCTTTCAATGAGATTTCTAAAGTTGTACACGTTTCTTCCTGTTTCACGTGTTGTCACATCTAGAAAAAAGGAAAGGACATTTACAACATAATGAGATTCTACTTGGTCATTCCTTTTCCACAAGTGTAGAATGTAATCTGGTGTAAATATTAGGATTGCATATGGCTCTTGTTGGTATAGATTAAAAGGATGCTGCCAGAGCGTGCATCAGAGCCGGGCCAGTGTCGTCTGGACAACAGCTTTAGAGAGTGATCAAAACACTTTATGGGGGTAAGTTAAGGAGGATTGTCCTGAAATACTGCAAGAGTATTGTCATTCTTGCCATTTTAACATGACCAGTCACGGTGGGACTTCTCAAATGAAGAATTCCTGGTTTACGCTGTGTGCAACTCACACAATGACTCATCGTGTGTTCCCTGAACCAAACCTCCTGTCTTCAGCTGATGAAAGTGTCTGGAACTATTAAGAGTTGAAAGAAGTTTTTCTTTAATGGACAAGAAACTTCTTTCTCCACCCTTTAAAGGAAAGCTCCTTGAAAGAGGATCCTTAAGGGGTCCATAGAATGAGTTTCCTCCAATAAAGGAAAAAGATGTGGCCACAAAACAAGTAAAGCCTACTTATTTTTTCCTTGAGACGGGTCTGAAACATTCAGTGAAAAATTATAGGCAAATCACAGGTATGAAAGTTCCCTTTGGTTAACTGACTTTGCAGAGCTAAAGGTTATATTTTTTTATTCCACTACTTGTTTGGAAGGTGTAACTGCTTTTTCATGTTTTACTGAAGCTCAGTCAGCTCAGATGGCACAACTTTGTTTCAAGAGACCCCTGAGAACACTTTGCAGTGGACCAATAACTTTTGGAAAGGTTCTATTTCATTAATAGCTGTGTCACAATTACCATAACAAGCAGATGGAGTTTTATGGTAGCTATAACAAACTCTGAGCACTGAGGCAGGCAGATTGCATTTCCTACTCTTAGAGAGGCAGTTATCATTTCTTGGGAAAGATTCTCCAGCAAAAGTCTGAAAAATACAAGGTAATATTGAATTTTTATATATATTTATAAGCTCCTACCCCAGAAAATCCTTAAATGCCTGATCTTGCTGCCAAAGAATTTTCAAATTTGTTAGTGTCTTTTGGCTACTTCAGCTCTTCTCTGAGGGCCCTTTGACTTGATCCCCAAACCTGAATTTTTAAAAGTGTCATGCTCTGAAAATGAATGTACTAAAAGATGTGTCAAACTAGGTGCCCAGAAACGGGGATAGTTAAATTTTTAGTTTAAGCCATGTACTTGTGTTATTACTGTGCAACTGCTGCACATACTGAAAGAATTAACATGCATTATGCCACTAGCAAATGCATCACATTAATCATTTACACATTATTAAAATATCAAAACATTAAACCTTTATTGCTGTTATTCTTCTTTGTTGTGAAATAATGCAAGGCTGTTAGATTCAAAAAAACCAACCAAAAAGCGTTGAAAAATTAAATAGCTATGCAATAAAGCGTTTCTCTAGTTTATCATTTTGTACCTTCATTCTGAAAGGAATTAGGCTCTGTTTTTGCATTGAAGGGGTGATACAAACCATGATCCAGCAGTAAAATCTTTTTCTTGAGGCGGCATTGCCTTCGCTGCAGCGACACTATAGAAAGCAACTTAATTTAGGTTTGTGTGGGAATGCTCAGGGTTGTTGGTTGGATGGAAGCCTAGGGGAGGGTGCTCCGCAGTGCAGCAGGTATGCACACTTCAGTGTCTGTCACAGATTTGCTTGTACTTGGAGATATCAAGTACTTTTCTGTGTTCCCTTGCTCTGATTGTCATCTTAACATAGGCAGCGTTATCACATCCTAAAGAGAACTTGCTTCTCTAGCCTTCTTTGGTCCATCTCACCAGTGCTTGTTTTAGTTGGTAGCAGCACAATGTCTTGGCCAATTAACTTCTGTTTTGAGAAGATGGGCAAATAGTCTGAAATTCAGCCCCACTGTAGCATATGCTACAAAGGCCATGCATGATAAAACTAATGTCTGAAGACCAAAAGACCAAACAGGTATGAAGACAGAAAGAAACAAGTCAGGTGGACGAAGGAGCTAAAGCTCAGTAATCAGGACTGGGTGTAAGAAGGGAAAAGGCTGTAAAATGTCATTTTACAGTTCTGCCTGGTATGATTGCATAGGCAAACTGAGAACAGCAGCAGTGTCATGAAAATCCTTGTGGAACAAGGGCAAGAATGAAATATTGCTGAGACACACCACAAGGTCTCATGAAACCCACACTGGCTCTCCTTTTTCATTAGCAGCCAGGGAAGCACCAGTGCACTGTACATGAAAAGCTTGAAGAAAAAGAAGTCTCAAGAGTAACCTGTCCTATATTTTATTTTAGGACTTTTTCAGCAAATCTGATCCTTTTCTGGAGATTTTCCGGGTGAACGATGATGCAACCCAACAACTTGTTCACAGGACTGAGGTAAGGAACAGGGTTGAGTTTACTTCCCAAGGACACAGGTGGGCTGTCAGGAGGAATAGCTTATGCTTCCAATGTGACAAAGGGTATTGCAAGAACCCACATCTTAAAGCACTTCTGTCTTTTGTGTAATTATTGACTAATCAGTATCGGGTCTTGACTTAGGCACATGAGAATAACACAAGATAGTATTGAAGCCAAAGATCCAAATTTAATTAAACTAGAAGACTCTGTTTGAAGGTCAGGAGTTATACCTATTATATTTAGCCCAAACCATGCTACAGATAGTGTCATATTTTTCCACTGAAAATATGATGCTGTCTGTAGTCTGTCTGTGTTGCATCTTCTCCACCCCCTCCCAGGTTGCTGGTGCAGAAGAGATTTGTAATCTTGGTGCTTTACATTTGTTTCCTATATCCTTGTGTCATCACTGCTTCCAAGGTAATGATTGGCACTATCTTAAAAAGCAGCATTTAGGTTGACAGGGTAGAGCCGTGGCAAGGCATTCAGAGTTAGGAGCCTGTTATGGACCTTCCTGGAAGGGCAGACTGTGATGCTGTATAAGGCAGAACTGATGATGCCCACCCTCATTGCCCTGTCCTGCTTCTCTTCCATGGCTTCCAGTTCAGGGATGCATTCCCCAACCCTTACCTTATGTGTGACACCTGCTGAGGCATGACAGTGCCGGGGCAGTCCCTGGTCTGTGTACGGGTCCATTTCCCATCTGTGCTCCTTTCTGGGGCTTTCAAGAGGAGGAGTGTTGGAGGCTGCAGGTTGTTCAAGGGCACATACCCTGTGCATGCTTGTTCTGCAAACCTCCCACTGAGCTGAGCTCTGCTCTTGCTTCCTGGTGAGCATGCTGTATTGAAACTCATGGCTCTTGTTAGCATTCTGTTTGGAGAAGTGTGTGTGTTAAGGGTTCCCTTCCTTTCTTTTCACTCACAGGTTGTGATGAATAACTTAAATCCAGCCTGGAAGACCTTTAAAGTGTCTGTGAACTCTCTGTGCAGTGGAGACCAGGACCGCAGGCTAAAGGTCAGAAGTCTTTTCTACTTTTTGAATAGTTTTACTCATAGAAAACAAAACTTTGTCTTCATTCTTCAACTGAAGATTGCTACTGTGCACTGCCCTCTTTGATGGGAAACCTGATCACAGAGCTGCTGTGTGATTGCCACACTCAAATGAAGGATGCAGAGCAGAGGTTGTTTGCTGTAATCGGCCGATTATGCACTGTGCTTCTTACAGTAACCTCAAAACGTGATGAGGCTCATTTTGCCAATCAGTTGGATCATTGGAATCCAGCATGGTTTAACTGGTGGAAGTGGTTTAACTCAAGGGAAGTGGCAGCCCTGACACCATTTTAACTTCTGTTCCCTCACTTTTATGCCTGGAGACCTGTAAAAAGAAACACTGAATTATGAGGTCTGTTAATATATTTGAAGAATAGGGTGGCTACAAAAAGACAAGGGCCATAGTAATGACAGTGTTACTCATCAGCAGAAGGACTGATGGTGGGGAACTTGGAGCTTTGTGTGGAAAAAATTTATCTTCTTGTAGCTACTTTGGGTTAAATCAAGGCTGAATCCAACTGTGCACATCTTCTAGTCAGGTTTAGGTTAATTCGAAATTAAAACTGTTAAACAAAGAGCACTGTCCCCAGCATCTATTCACCCTCTAGGACACAATGAAAGGACGGTGCACCCAAACATATGTTTGGGGTTTTTTTTCTTACCATACCAAATGCTCTAATAAAAACATTTCCTTGTCCTTGCAAACCTTCCTGCTTTCATCATCATAGCTGCACAGCCCTGCAGAAGCGGTATTGTCACTTTTCACTCATTACATTCTGCAGGGTGTGCTCTGCATATAGAAGAAATAAAATGCTTGGTGTCTACATGTTACAGTGCACACCACAAATTGGTGGAAAAGGTAAAAAGTAGTCTTATGAATGCTTGGGTGTGTAGTGGTTATGCTGATCAGCACTGTTCTTAGGGAACAATAGTGGTACTGACACAGTGTTTGTATGGTGCTGGGGATGCACAAGGAAGAGACAGGTATGCATGGTTGTCTTTATGTACTGTTTGTGTCCCCTGTGGCACTGTCAGGCAAACAAGATGAGTCCAAGGGCAAAAGAGTGAGGAAGTTTGAGAAAAGAATGAGAGATGTAGGAAGTACAAGTGAGGGATGAAGTAGCTGGAGCACAGTCTACCTGGGAAGCTAGACCAGCGTGTTTATGACAAGTGATCTGAGATGCTGGAAGGAAGCTCAGCACTTCAGGTGGTGCAGGATACAGTTGTGAAAGGTCTTTCCATCTATCAGTTAATAAATGTTCAAACCAGTTGTGTTTGGCAAGTCCAGTGGATTTGAAACAGAGTTGTAGCAGATGAAATGGAGAATGAGGCATAGGGAAAGAACAGCCTCCAAAAACTGCAAGTAACATTACAGTATTGGCTAAAGAGGGTTTCTAATGTAAATAAAGAAATGTAGAGGAGTTATTTACTGTAGCATGTGTAGGATGACAGTAATGCAAAGTGTCAGGATAATGACTTTGTTATCTTGGGAGGTTGCAATTTTATAAATTTGCTGGGTAGATTAAATATCTTTACGTTAGTTGCCTGAAACACAGAAGACAAGCAAATTACTCTGTGTTGTCTCAGCAATAGATATCTCCAGGAGAGGAAAAACAGAAAATAAAAAAAGATGGATTAGATTTCTGCTGCTCAAATGAAAAGCAGAATTAGCACAGCACTGCCTTTGCCACATTGTGTGTGTGTGGCCTTTAAATCACTTAGATGAGACAAGCTAGGAAGAGATGCAAACAAAATGTGATGCCTGGAATGGCAGAGCAAGTGGCAAGTGCTTAAGGGTAGAGAAATATGATTCTGGGTGGAGAAACCTGCTTTTGTCTCTTTGAGATTGAGGTGAGAAGGTAGGAGAAAGCTGATATTTCAGCTTGGGCAGAAGATGGGTCTGGGATTAAAGGGGGTCTATGAACAGAAAGACAACAGTAAAATTTGTTTGCAGACAATACTATGAGTAGAGAGGCTGAAGAGGGAGAAGTGGAGAGGAGCAAGAGGAATTCTTTAGGGCTGCCTGCAGAGAAGATGATGGTGGAGTCAGTGAAGGGATGGGTGAAAATGAAAACCAGGACAAGGTGGATCTTATGAACCCGCTGACAATTTTCAAAACAGTCTTGATTCTGCAGGTTATTTTTCCTTTGTTTGGAGAATGCATGTTTTTATTTGTGTATGCAAGTGTTTGCAGGCCCTGATGGAGATATCTGAGGATTTGCCTGAGGCTGCAGTTCAGATGCTTGCCGAAAAGCTAAAAGTAGTAAGATTTACACCAGATCATTTGCAAGCGTGAATATTTTAAAATTAATTGTGGCTGTAAAATATGAAAAAAAAAACCCAAACTTGGAAGCCTCTTTAAAATTCAGGCCTTTATACCTTTTGGTGGGTGTAAAATAAGGCTGCTATGGTAGAGCAGCCCCCAAAATCACTGATGTTTGACAGATAGCATATAGCACTTGTCAGATGACTATTCTGTTTGCTTTCTGTGCAGACTATAACTTAGGAAATAGATGGCAGCAAGGACAGAAGAGTGGGAATAACAAGAATTAGAGGGGTGAAATGTCTGTGATGAGTTGAGTGCTGTACAACTGTTTATACTTTGCTTTACATTAACTAAGTGTTTGCAGCCTTTACCCTATCTTGGAACATTTGACTTGAGTAGCTTTGTTTCACTTCATAAAGTATACAGCAATATGTTCCTGCTGAGCATTGGAAGAGTCCCCCATGCTGTATTTACCATGGGGAGGTTGAGCGTGTCCAGCTGCCTTGCTGAGAGCAGCCTCTCGCCAGGATTGCTCTCTCATGCTGAGCAGGAATTGAATAAGGCTGGGCAGCTCTGTACTGTACCTGCTGATGGGTTTTTATGTGTTCCAGAAGGCATAATCAAAGTTAAGGCTTTATGAGACACCAGAAATGCTGTGAGGGAAACATCAGCTTGTGGAAATTCTGCAAATGGAGGGAGGCTTTTGAACTGCAGCAGAGAGGGTGCAGCCGTCTGGCTTGCCTTGGTAGCCTGGTGGGACCTCTGAAGTCATGGTTTGTCAGCTCTGCCACTGAAACCATGTGGGTGCTGCTGAGCTTAGTGCTCTGATGTGTGTTATGAGGGGTGGGGATTGACATGGCAAAGATACACTAAAACCGCTCATTTAACTTACAGAGGTTTCTCATTGTACGTCTTGCACCCAAAGCAGCCTTTACACTGTCTGGGCATTTGAAACTTCTTGATTAAAATGTCTCTTTTGAAAGATAAGATAAGCAAGGTCATGGAAATCAAAGCAACCAGTAATTAGGGTGTCCCTCAAAAGTCTTCTGCTAGCATCCTTTACAAAATATGCTAATTTGAATTCCTTATGGGCTTAAAAAAAAAAAATTAGTTTTGCTTCATTTAGCTGTGGTGCAGAGAGCAGTTATTTTTTTTTATTCCTCTCAGGATGCCTTGTAAACTTTATTGCAATTATTCCTGCTGTTTTATTATGAAAAAGATGTAGTAGATTTATGAACTTACTGAGCTTTTCTTCCGAGACATTGAAACCATCTGAGAAGTCTGGTCACACTTTGTGCTGGTCATAACTTCTTTTAATGCTAACGGTGCAGATAATTTGTGTATGCATTGAAGTGAACAAAATACCTCTTTGATCCCAAATTAGTGCATTGCTTTTCTAATGTGTAAATAGATTCTGTTCACAGCAGTAATTACTGACAAATCTGAGCAAGCGATATAATCCTTCTGAGAGCAGTTCATATCCTACTCTGCTGTACCAAAGATCTTGTAAATTGTGGAACTTTGGCTTTTGGGTTTGGTTTCAGCAGGTAAGGTATGTTGCCATCCAAGGTTTATTTGAAAAACAGGCTTGGATTATCAGGATCTTTTGGTAGGGATCATCTACTGCCCATCCATTCTAACAGTTGCAGAGTTCCTCTTTGTCTAGAGGAGTCCTGGTAACGTACACCAAAGAATCATCTCTTTTTGGTTTGGTAATAGATACTGTAATATTTGGGAAATAAACACCTAACAAGGTGCTGTAGAGGCACAGACCAAACAGTGCATCTGGCATAGAGTATGAATATCTTCTGCTGAGGTTCTACAGGGAACTTCACGTAAAGAAGTTCTGTTCATAAGGAAAAGCAGGAAAACAAAAAAAAAAAACAACCCCCCAAAAAACCCCCAAAACCAAACCAAAACAAAAAACTGGAAGAAAAATGTTGCAGGTGAAGTAGTAAGCTGCAAGGAGATTTGGGAAGCATGTGTCCTGTCCGTATAGAAAGTCCTTTCCTTCTTCCACCCACACAGGGGAAATGGTCAAAAGAAGAATGTCCATTAGGTATTTTTCTACTTCTGTGTGCACGAAGGGCTCTTTGCAGCCCTGTGGCATTGCTGTTGCTTACCTTTGGGTAACCATGAGAAGATTGCCTCTTCTGATGAGGTTATAACCTGTTTCTGCCATTCTGCCCCATTTTCTCTTATGTCCAGTTGACTTCCTTGGCTTTGTCCATCTGATCTGTTGGAGGAACTGTCTCTTAGCACAGGAATTCAGTTTGGTTTTCTGCTGAGAGGTCTATCTGCACATGCTTGCAGGCCCCAAAGTATCTACAATGCTCTAGCACTGGTGAGATGCAGGCAGGAATTTAATGGTCATGTGATTTTTTTTTCAATTCATTTATATACCAAGCCTTTATAAATAGCAATACATTGGTCATAGAACGTGCATTTTCTATGTTTTTTGGTAGATTATTTTTAACAAGGTCTTCCTGAGAGATCTGCACTTTGCTTAAATTAATAATCTCCACAGTGCCTCTTCTGCCTTGTTGATACTGTTACATAATGTGATCCTTGCTTACAATATTAATAGAAGAAGCTCCAGAGCCTATGCAAAAGATTTTGATGTTATGCTGGATGGAAATAAGTGATCAATTTCTTCTAATTTTTTTGTTTAAAAAAAAAAAAAAAATTAAAAAATATTATTTAATAGTCTCTTCCCCAGAGTCTGTTACAGCATATTGGGGGATGGAAGATTGGGTCTCCCTCAGATACTTGTAACCATGTTTACTTCTGATTTCTTCCAAGTGTTGAATCTTTCATGCAAAGAGACAGATTATTAGGGGAAAATTTTCTTACAGGTCTGTTAGTGCATTGGCTGCTTCATTGTGAGTTCAGGAAAAGCAAATAGCAGTGGTTATTTGGGTAGTCTCTGAGTTATTACTGTAGTGTTCTCTAGATCAATAAGCTTTCAGTGACCTTTAATACTTGACTGCAGCTCTGCTTATATGAGTATATTATAAACTGTAATCCTTCCATAAGCCCTCAGTATCTCTGCAAGACAGTGTTGAAAGTAACTGAGCAGAACCTGTGAAGAAGGCTGAGCAAAGCTTAAGCGACAAGGAATTTAGGTAATACATTCAGGCAAATCCATTAGTGCTTTTATTCTTTGGCAGTTCAGCTGTCATGGGGTGTTTGAAGCACTAATGTGGAAAGATCCAGTTTGTGGTCAACAGCAATAATTTGTGCAGGTCTTACAAAAGTATGTGGCACAAAGGGCAATTCAAACAGTGTCAAATGGTGATTAGAAAAGCATGAAGTGAAGGATATCACCCTGGTCCCTAAGAGAAGACTCATTTGTTATTGCTGTTTTCTTCGGGCTTTTAATTCCATGTAGAAAGAGACTGGCATTGAGCAAACTACAGCGCAGGAAAGGCTCACTGCTGGTGTACTTGATTGAGTGATTTCAGTCATACCCGATTAACTAAGGAGCTTTACGTTTTCCCCTTCAATTCACTGACAAAATTAATGCCAGTGGAGCCAGTCTTTCCCTGCATGTTTACCCTGATATCGCTGAAAAGGTATTTGCATACGGAGTCCTTCTTGTGGAAAGTCTTCTACAAGAAAGGGGGACTCAACCTTTGCATGGCTTTAATGTAAATCAAAAGATGCCTTCACATGACTTCGGTGAGACCTGTCTTTTTCATTAGGTCAGGGCATTCTCCTAGAAACTTCAGAATAATTGCACCCTCGCTGTTGGAGGGTGCAGATCTTTCTTTATACTCTGGATAGTATTGATTTATTAGTCATTTTAAGGATGTTATTTTGTTGTGAGTCTCCAGAGAAGGTGGTGTAAAACTGGCTGTGCAGCTCATCACTTTACATAATAAAATTGGTGATCAAAAGAAACACAAAAAAATTAGGCTTAAATATTGGGATATGAGGTGTATTTAACAAGCTAATAGAAATATTGGTACAAGTGCATACAGCTTAACCACAGCAGGAGTTTTAAATCAGTCTTCTGAGATGATGATACATTATTTTGTGGTTTATTATAAAACTAATGACACACTGTAAAAGCCAGTTTCTGAGACCTCCTTGCATAAATGCCACTGGACCTGCTTTTCCAGTAAATGACTCATTGGAATGCTGGAATCACTAAATGTTTCTCTTGCTTTCTCTCTCCTGTTCCTCTCATTCTCTCCCCATGTCTGAGGTTGCAGGCACTGTGCTGATTATTGAAAACTCAAGTGCCCGCCTTCACAAGGTCTGCTATGATTGTGGGGAATTTGCTGCAACTCCTTGCCCTGCTCTGTCAGTTTGGCTTAATCTATAATTTAGCAGTTGGTTTATCATATGAGTGTCTCCTGAATTCAGTAATCACAGCAGTGTGTTTGGAACCCTGATTTATCTGAGCATGTCAAGGACTGATGTGATCCATCTTCATAAAGTCTGTGCAGGTGGGGTGCAAGATTTAAGATCATCCTTAAAACAAAACGGATTAACTCCTGATGTGTGTGATCTCAGCTCACAGATTTTTGTTCTCTCCCCTCTCCTTGGCCATATTCTTAATAAAACAGTTGGAAATGTTCGGGAAGAAAATACCAGGGTGCAGTGAAAGAGATGGACTCAAGAAATGAGCTCAATCCCATTTTTGTTAGAGTCAAAGGAACTCTTTCTGGTGACTTTAATAGGCACTAGTTTGTACTCCATTATTATAACTGCTGGATATATAGCAAATTAATTGTCAGATTAATTAATCTAGATTTGGGTTAATTGATGTTTGTGAAGTGCTTTGAAGATGAAAGAGCTATCTAAATGAAAAGTGTTGTCACAACGATTAAGGGTGCAAGTGGTTGGCACAAGGGAGAGATCATCTGATGCACAATGGTTAAAAAGAGCTGATATTCACAACTCCAAGGGCTTGGACTGCTAGCAAAGGTGGTGGCAGAAGGCTGGAGAGCTGGTACATGTGAATAAAATGGAGAGTGAGAGACAGGAGTCTTCCTCCCATCCACTGGGTGACTCTGTCAGAATGAGTTCGAGTTCACTCTGTAAAAGGAGGTTTTCATTTCCTGTTCTCTACTGGAGCCCCTGGTTCCATGAGCCCAGGGGGAGGAATGAAGAACCTTCCCTCTGACATTGCAGGGAGCATTCATTGCGTGAAACTGGGCAACAAGAGGACAAGAAACAAGCAAAAATGGTGTGTGTGAATTTGTCTGGATTGGGGGATCCAAGGAGCATTTTCTCCATTTCTCTTTTGCAAATAAGAGAGGATGGCTTCCAAATGATTGGTTCATAGCATTTCTTGTGAGCTTTCTTCCAGTTGCTTCTTGCCTCTGTGGTTTCATCCTAAGACAAATAAATAGAGCCTTCCACAGCTTTGCTGTGCCAGTCATCAAGACGAGACATGTTTTGAAGAGCTCTCTCTCCTCTCTTGAGCTGTCTATGAAAGTGAGTTTTAATCCCCTGAAATGAAGCAAGGACTTCTCGAAGTGCTGCTGACTATAATCCAAATCAGAGGTGTCTGGTTCCTTCATGGGGCAATAGCTGACAAAGTGCTAAATCCCATCCCCAGGACCATGTAAAATGAGACAAAGCAAAGCCCTGGTAATGAGGATCTGTTCCACACTGGAGGATGGGAAGTTGGAGGATGGAGGATGCTGATGAATTAAATGACCTCCTCAATCTTCCCTGTTTTCAGATCACAGTGTTGACAATGGACCAAACACCCTGCAGACTCCAGTACTAGCTGCAGAGCTGCTTACAGTAGAAGTTGAGAGACTTGTGCTACCATTTTGAATTAAAAGAATAAAGTGAAGCTCTGCTTTCTCTAAAACAGGTCTGGATTAAGGTTTAGCAGTAGCCTTGTAAAGCAGGTGAGCATGTAGTGAGAGAATTTTAGTGTCGCGTACCTTAAAGCAAATCCATCAGTCTCATATCTTTGTGTCTACAGGACATTTTTCTGTGTGACTTACAGTACCTCACAATATTAAAACTGAGAGAAAATGAAAGTGTAACCAGTTTTTCATATTCTTTTTTTCATTTCTTTCAGTTGAGACTTGAAAGAATAGTGAGGGCAATTTCCAGACAATCTCATTTCAGACTCTCATAAAGTAGCAAAGCTTCACATTGGCTGACATATAACCAAGTTATAAAGACCCTTGGTTTCTCCTCAGATATCTTTTTTACTGTGTAAATTGAAAATTACAGAATCATGGAATTTCTTCTCTTGTTAAACCTTGTAATAAATGCATTCTTTCCTATGAACAATGTATCTTTGCTACTTAAACAGAAAGCTTACCTTAAAATTCTACTCATCAATCCTATCTTGATAGTTTATATGCAAACATACCACCATGTAAAAAATGTTTACATACTGCAGATAATAAAATATGGGTATTTTAACCAGTACCATTCTCAGGGAACATAGCTGAGTCAAATTTAAGGCAAAATAATATATTTGTTTAAAAAATTTACAGTAAGTATCTCCAGGGACCTAACTGCAAATGAGCATTTGTGATACTCCAGGCAGCATTAGGGCAGAAGTAGCTATGAAGTGCGTCTGGTATTTAAGCAAAGTCTCAGCGTACAGGGGTCACTTGGAAAGTGTGAACTTTATCTCACACTGGGAATATGTATTTAGTCCCTCTGTACACAGCAGTCTCACCTACCGCATTTTGTTACAATCATTCAGATGTGCTTTTTCGGTTTGCCACAGCCCCACTTCCCCCAGCTAGATGGCACAGTGAGGGTGTCATTATTTTGTTATCTGGCAAATTGTGTGTATCCAGAGCAGGGGTGTGCTCATACTGCTGGCAGGTCATGGTGCAAGGGTTCTCGTCCTCCAGTACAGCTTCATGGAAAGGTGGAAGATGAGTGGGTTATTTACAGGTGAAGTGTGTCTGGTTTGCTGTCTACGATCACATAGAGGAGCCAGGCTGCTCTGTGGCAGCTGCAGTAGAGTGTAGGGAATTCTGTCCATGCCTTTGAGTTCTCCCTCCAACCCTGGTTACAGATGCCCATCCCTCTGCTGCATTTCTTTCTGGTATATATCAGCTTATAGATTTCTCAGAAAAATACTACCCTTTACCAGAGTCCTGTTTGGTATCAGCTATTTCTGGTCCATTTCTAGCTGCAAGTGAAACATCTGAAAATCTGATGACTAGATGTCTGGAAAGGCAGGCTTGTTTTTATGGGCTAATTAAAATTAGGCTACTCAACGTTACACAGTCATGATTCTTCTTGTAGACAGACAAGAGTGTTTCAGGCTCCTGCTCTTCAAAATATTGAAAAAAATACTTTGTTAGAGTTGTGCCAAAAATGAGCATTTGACTCATGACCAAGCTAAAAAGTGGGAGTAAAAAGTTTGCCTATTGTCAGATTTCAAGGGTATTTTCATAATGCTACAAACAACTGTTCATGAATAAAAGAGAACTTGGGGGGAGGGGGGTGTGTTGCTAATGAAGCATGTAGCTGGCCAACAGGAGTGGAATAGTGCTGCAGACGGATGGTAAATGTTTATAAATGGGTTATGTTGATCCAAGCAGTGCTGAAAGTTAGCACTTCAACATTTTGTGAGGCTGTCACTAAGAAAGGCAGACAATAGGACACAACCAGAGTATCTGACACTTTTCCTGCGGGAAGGTGTCTCCTACCTCCCCCAGTGCCCACTCCCCAACTGGTCTGAGATGCTTTGAGTCAGGATCTGGTCATGGGGAACTTCAACTGGTAGTTGTCCTGAGCAAGGTAAGAAAACCTTGTGTACCTTCCCATGTTCTTTTCAGAATGGGGTCCCTCTGCCCTTCCTCCATCCCTTGTCCCTCCTCTGGGGGTCCTGGATGACCCTGGCTCTGACACATGGCAGGGGCTAACTGAGGTGGCTGAAGCAGAAGTGTAGCCTGGCTCCAGATGTTCCTACAAGGAATTCATGCGGATTAAAGCCTCCCAGCCCTGGGGAGGGCAGAGGCAAAGCTGAACAAATGGGCCAGGGCTGGGCAGCAGAAGGTGCCACCTGTGGTTACTACTAAGGCTGTGATAGTATCATCCCACAGCAATACTAGGGATGTTTGTGAGTCTGCTGCAGTGTTATTTAATGTCCTGTACCTGAAACCTCATCTTGCACTGTACTGGCACAGTGTTAGGAGCATGAGATGATGGCATTCCTCATCAGAATGCAGCATGTGCAGACTTATGAATATGTAAAACTTGCAGAAAATAATTAAAAATCAGTAACTCGTACTTTTAAATTTTAAAATGTGCATGAGATGATTAGAATTGTGATTTTAGTAGCCTAAGTTTGTTTGTTCACAGCATTTGAACCCTTAATCTCCTTAAGAGTTTTAAATCCTCAACACTACATAGCTTTAAGGTGACCTGCAAAAGTAAAACCCAGGATCCTGGTACTGTCACATTCACTGACTGCTCTCCTAGGCTGACTTGCTTCCATTTTCCTGGCTGTTCAGAGCATTAAGCATGTACTTACTTGTGAAGCTGTTGACATGTGAGTTCTTTCCCTTGGTCTTTAATGATACAGAAAGAAGGGCCTGATCTGTCTTATACACAGCTCCTTGTGCTGATTTCTTTGGCTGTTGATTTCCTGCTTTCCTACCAAAAGCAGCACGTCGTTCCCATCACCACCACTCTGGGACTGCCACTGCTGCGTGCACAGGGACTGACTTACCATCAAGGTTAGGATCGAGATCAGTTATAGGACAGGTACTCAGATGCAAAGGTGACGTCTGGGGAAGAGGAATAAGCCAAAGATAGTCTGTTGGTCTTGTATAGGTGAGCAGTCCCTTATAGGCAAATCGATGAGTTTTTCTGTAAAATCAAGCATTTTCTTTACAGGATGTTACTTTTAAGCACTCTTTCATCTTAAAAGGCATGTGGAGTTTTGCCTGTGGTTAATTTTTATGTATATATATTTGTGTTTCACGGAGTACAGCATTAGTAGAGGCCAGTACTAGAATCAGTTCTGCTTGTGATATTTTGTACATAGGATATATGTCCTGCAATCGCAGCTGCACCACAACCCCAAATACTACAGATTCCAGGGAGCTCTGCAGAACACAGGCATATTTTTAGCACTGAAAGCTTCCCTTATTGGTTTGCCAGGACTGAGAAAAATTAAGAGATGCACACTTTGTAAGTGCTGTTGTATTGCTAGCTGACAACACAGACCTCCTTCCCTCACCTTCCATATTTTATCTGTCCCTCAATTAATGCTGCTCACAGGATATCCATTGCTACAATATCTCAGCATCGTGCAAGTTTTACTTGTTGGAAACATCCAGAATTATTGGTCATTTTTTAAAAACACTGTCTTATATCTTTCAGGAAAGATAAAAAATGCACAAAATCCAGAGATGCCAGGATCTTTTTGAGTCATTTAGGTGTATGCTTCCAGGTGATGTTCTGGAGAGAGAGAAATACCTGTGTGGGTCCTTAGTAGATTCATAGTATCATTCATTCAGATTGGAAAAGACCCTTGGGATCATCAAGTCCAACCATTAACCCTGCTCTACAAAGTTCACTGCTAAACCATGTCCCTTAAAACCACATCTAAATGACCCTTAAGCACATCCAGGGATGGTGACTCAACCACCTCCCCGGGCAGCCTGTTCCAGTGTCTGACTCCTCTTTCTGTGAAAAATGTTCACCTTATGTCCAGTCTAAACCTAACCTGTTGCAGCTTAAATCCATTCCCCCTTGTTCTATTGCTAATTACCTGTGAGAAGAGACCAGCACCAACCTCTCTACAATGTCCTTTCAGGTAGTTGTAGAGTGATGAGGTCTCCCCTTATCCTCCTCTTCCTCAAACTAAACAGTCCCAGCTCCTTCAATCGCTCTTCCTACAGCAGCAGTCTCGGGAGGGCACTTGGTGAACAGCCTGTCGATGCCAATGCCATGCTGTGCCACAGGAAAGCCCCATGATTGCAGGGTACCCGCTCCCTTTGTCACCCCTCCCTCCGCTCATACCATCCTTGCACTTAACATACACCTCCCAAAGCCAGGAAAAAAACAAAGGCTGAACAAAGTTTGTCAGGATTTAATCCCAACTTTTTTCACCAAAACGTCCTGTAATAATTTGAATCTGTGACAGTTTTACCAGAGTAGTCATCAACAGAAGTCACCCTAAAATAAAATGTTTATTTTTTCCTACTTGAGAGCATTTCATATATAAATTATCTTCTCTTACTTTATATTTTTAAACTTGGCATTAAAAGTCTTTTACTTGTGTTGTTCTTTTTTTTTTTTTTTTTTTTTTTAATCGGATTGGGTCAAACAGGGCAGGTTTGTGTACCATGTTTTGCCACCTCCTGTACCAATAGCAAATTTCACGCAGTTCTGTTCCTGAGCAGGGAGACTGGGTAACAGTGAGCTCAGGGGGATGTTCCTGGGGGACAGGCAGGACCCAGCATCTGTGTTGTTCAGGTGCAGGATTTGAGCCCCCTCACCATCTCTAGAAAAGTCAGTTTCAGAGGGATGCGTTGCACACGGACAAGATAATGTGCTTCTCAGTTGTCATGTATGAGAAGGGACCACTGAGAAGTCATTTTCATTTTCTACCTGGTATATTTTGTAAATGAAGTACCTTGATTCTGGGAATCCTAAAATACCTCGTAAACTTGTAATAGTACTTGAGAAGTTACACTGCTGTTGGCTTTGTGATAAAATACTGTTTTTATCCCCAGAAGACAGTGTTATTAAAATTAATGTTGCAGCCCTGCAAGGAGCAACTGCATGTTCCATTTACTGTCATTTATTACAGCAGAGAAACATAACCCTATTTAAGCGTGAATACTTTTATTCAATGAACATAAGCAGACTGGTATTTTGAAATTAATTGTGCTTGGAGTTTATAAAAACAGCTTAATACATGACTACTTTTATATTCCACTTTGCTTTCTTAAAGGCCAAACAAGCTTCCTAAAGCTTCTCCTCCCAAGAATCAATTTTTCATGTGGCATTGCCATGCTAGTAATATTTCCTTAGTGCCTTTTCCTGTTCCAGACCTCAGTGATTTTATCTCTCAAAAAGAGATGATAGTAGCTGTAAAAAGAAAAGAAAAAAAAAAAAAAAAGCGCCTATCAGCTCATTTTCTTTCCTTCCTCTCTACCCCAGTTTTAAAAACTGTCTCTGAAATAAAATGGTCACTTTTTTTTTTCTCCTTTCTTTCCAGCTTATAACCCATCTCCAGTGTATTGCAATTAATGGAAAGTTGTTCCTGTTGGCCCATAGAATCATAGTATCATTAAGACTGAAAAAGACCTCTAAGATGTCCATGCTATACTCCAGCATCTTAGAGAGGAGTGTTTGTTTCAGAACTCAGAAGTGTTTCTCATTAAGTCTTGCTTTGTTGTTTTTTTAACAGAAAACATAGAAAGTTCTGTTACTCTGAACACAAGAGGCAAGCATCAGGCTGTTTCTTTGCTTGTGCTTTCCAGTTCTTTTCTGCTGAGCCAAAATTATTTCCCCTGCCTTGTTTTTGTCTTTCCAGTGCTTTTCAGCCCAGCTTCTCCTCTACTATCCCTACATGCCTCCCAGACAAACAGAAATGTCTATTGAGGCGTTTCAGGGAGACTCCTTTTTTTCAAGTGTCTCTTTTTTGAGAGATGATGTGATTTTCATTTGTAGTCTCCATTGCTGCTTAGTGATTTCCAGAAAGGGGCTCTGCTTGTTTCACACATTTCTCAGTTGTTGAGAATGGTTCTTACATCTCAGTTCATCGCAATCTGTAAAGAACTATTTGATTTTAATATCTACATCTCACCTTGTTCCTACATTACCTTGAATTCTGTACCAAACCTACTTTAAAGTGAATACATATCTGAGCAGCTTTGTTGTTGTTTTTTTTCTCTCCTCTGATAAGGAGGACAACCACATACCCACAAAGAATAATATATTGTAATATTCAGAAATGGTACCTTCATTTTTTTCTAGCTGTTTATGTTTCCGTGCTGACATCATGTTTAGCCAACCCAACACAGTACCAGCACTTACAAAGCCTATTTTTTTCCTATAGATTTTATTAATGTTACATCTACTTCCAAAGACCCCTCAAATGTCCTTAAATATTTCATTATAGCCACTATATTAATAGCATAAATAAAGCATATCCATGAAGGGACTTAAACCATAGAAAGGCTTTCTGAGCTGGGGTGAGATTACAGGTGTTCCTCAGGTTTGGGTCTGTGCTGAGTCACTGGATAATAGACCTCCCTATGTTTCAGGAGTCATCCCCTGGAAAAAAATGCAAGTAATTACAGAGTTTTCTGCTATTATTCTTGATCTAGATACCATAAATGATTGCAAAATTATAGAATAATTTAGCCTGGAAAAGACCTTAACATTTTGAATTCAAATGACCTTGTTAACAATATTTCTCTTAGCTGAGTATGTAGAACAAGAGCATAAATATGAAAGATGTTTTTATCTCCAAACCCTGTCCCTAAACTGTAAGTAAACTGAAACCACATGACCTATGTCTGATTCAAGTGCTTTTAACTGAAATACACTGGGGATTTTCAGCTAGGATTTAAAAAAAAAAAATCAATTATTTTTGTGCATGTAACCAGAGGCAGTCTAGGAAGATTTGACTCTTCAAAGGGGTATGTTCTCAGTGCTATCTGAAAAGGGCCTGAAGGGTCTTCAGCTGGAGGAGACAAAACCACAAGTCTCCAATGAAAAGTTTGGATTTGTGAAATTGTTTCTGTATCTCATCTTTATTATTTTTTGTCTAGATATACATCTAGGGCCTCTCTGTACTGAACTGTCTGTTAAATTGACTTACTCAGTTTTACACAGTGGAGGCAGGGGTCGTTGTTCCTGGTCAGGGCCAGTTAATTATCATGTTTGATGAATTCCTGTGGTATTTTCCAGTACTTTTGAACAACAGGTTCTTCTCACACAGTGAGAGCACATTGCTGAAAGACACTTCTGCTAACAGTGATTTGGTAACTGCAGCTAGTATGCTGTGGTAATAAATAGCCATTTTTATGTGAGTGAATGAAAGATTAGAGTCATAAATACAGAAAGGAGCTATTCCTTTTCTTTCCTGCTTTCTTGTGCATTTATTAAATACATTTCTTTGTTTCACAGTTTCAGTGTGTGGAACTAATTTATCTTTCCTTAACACATTTACTTAATAGATTTAATTTTTCCCAGTGGCTGGGAAGAGCAACAATATGAATGTAAATAATGTGATATTATTATATATTCATAAAGAATATTTACATTCATATTGTTGCTCTTCCCAGCCACTGGCACTAGGATAACAATAGACAAGGTGCAGAATCTCTTGGCCACGTTGCCTCTGTGATTATGTCCCTGCATTAAACCAGAAGTGTGTTGTGACTTGTCCCAGGTATCGTAACATTTTTAAGCTTGACCTCCTGGAGTCCTGTGACTATATCTCAAAT
>JANIJG010023418.1:0-26719 GCA_024611175.1 Megaceryle torquata
TGGATGCAGGACTCCAGGTGAGGTCTCACAAGAGTGCAGTAGAGGGGGAGAATCACCTCCCTCAACCTGCTGGCCACACTTCTCTTGATGCAGCCCAGGATACAATTGGCCTTATGGACTGCAAGAGCACACTGAGGGCTCATGTTGAGTTTCTCATCCACCAGCACCCCTAAGGCCTTTTCTTCAGGGCTGCTCTTGAGCCAGTCACTGCCCAGCCTATATTGGTGCTTGGGATTGCCCTGACCCAGATGGAGTACCTTGCATTTGGCCTTGTTGAACTTCAGCAGGTTGGCATGGGGCCATAGAGGCATGCAACTATTTTAATAAACAGAGTTCAAAAGTTGATCCAAAAGTCACCAATTGCAGGTTTCTAAGGCATCACCCAAACGGTCAGTCCCTTGCATCACTGTTTCACTAAAATTAATATAGTAAAGGACAAAATACTTCCTTTAATACGAACAGATAGGAACCTCATGCAAGGGTTTTCTGCCTGCACTTCCAAGCTTGGTATCTGAATGCTTAAAAACCGTACAAAACAAACAGTCCTAATCTCATTATGCAGCCCCGCTCTTTGGGTGAGGTGAAATGGTCACCTCAGATAACTCAAATAGCCTCACAGCCCTCTGCTCTGAATATAACATACTTAATTACTGGGAAAACACATGCCATCCAACACAAACTAAAATTAAGCTTCAGTTACAGCAGAGGACCATACGACAGACTAATTAACCTGTTGAATACTCTGAGATACTTACATATGTTGGAGAAAGTAACTTTGGCAAGAAGAGACAAAAGCAGAATTTCTCTTTTCTTTACAGTTGATTTTTAAAAATATTTCCCCATCCAAAATGAAACAAGTCTTGTAAAACATTGATTTGACTGTGTCATTTCACACCTCATCTTAAGTTACCGTAAAGAGATTTAGCCACGTTCCTCAACTGACTCTCAGTGCTCATCTCAGGCTAAAAAAGTGGTCATCTCAGGTGCAAAAGCTTGTGAAAATATCAGTGGTCACACTTTACCTTTATAACCACACAAGAAATCAGACATAAAAGCCACATATCAATAAATCACAATTTTCACATCCGATGTTTCGCAATCCACAATGGCCATGTCTTTAAGAGATGTAAAACACCTCATCAGCAACATCAGGAAAAAGAAACTCCACACGCACATGCATTTGTTGAAAAGCAGCACTCCTAGCTAAAGTAAGGCAGTGTGAGAGGACAGACTGTGAATCCCGGCCTCCTGACACGTGTTTACCATTTCTGTCATCTCAGCAGTTGAAATAATGACAATTTAGAGCATTTTTCCCTGTCTCTTGCTTCAAAAGCAGCATGGATAGTAACAGCACCTCAGGTGATGGTTTTGTCTAATGCATAAACTTTGCATTGCTTCTAACGTCTGCAGATAGGAAGGCACTGGATGCAGAGGAATCGAGAACTTGGCTGGAAGAGATAAAGAAGACCTAGCAGGAGCTTTTTCAGAGTTGTTACAAGAATGTTTACCTTCCAGTTGGTTTCCGTTTCCTTCATAAATTCCAACCCTTTATTCACCTCTGCTTTCATTTCATTTACATGAGCTATAGTATGAACAGACCACGCATCCGTTGGATTTATAGCCAAAGCCTATGAGTGAAAAAGGGAAAACATGATGAGGCTTACAAACTTGTCAATAATAATACTTATCACAAGAGACTACTTTTTGCTTGCTGCAGATTAAGTACATCCTTGAACCATTCTAACTAACCACAGCCAGGAAGCTCAATTTGGACAGAAAAGGAAGAAAATATTTATTGGCCGACTTCATTTCACAGCTTCTACTGCACAGAGATGAAGACCTGCCAAACACTTTAAAAGGCAGGCCTTGATGAAGATTATCAAATGACATTTTATTTCGCAGATGCATTATTATCAGCCATGAAAGAACTGCATGCATAGGCAAGGTATATTCCATGACATAGTGCCCTGAAGGTAGCAATTTCTTCTTCAACAATATGGCCAGCTCTGAGTATTCAGCAAATTCCTCTTCCTCGCTCCAACAACTCCCAATAGGTTTTAGGCATTTTGTGAGGTTAGTCATTAAGCTAAACATAAATGTTAATGTTTAGTCTTCGTTGTCACTTTCAGCTATTTGATATAACAGGAGTTTGGTTAAAACACTCATTAGGGATTAATTGTATCTGAGACTCCTGGAGGACAGGGATAATCCTGAGGACTGGAGAAAGTCAAGTGTAATTACTATCTTCATAAAAAGGAAACAGGCCAGCTAATATTGACCCCCAGGAAGACTGTACAGTTAATTGTTCAATAATCCAGGAACAAGCATCTGGGAAAAAAGGGAGGGGAAACCCAAAAAGCATGGATTGTCAAACCCAGATTACATCAAAATAATCCAACATCCTCAATAAGCATAAACAGCCCATTATACGTGGAGGAAACAGCTGACAGGATAACCTATGGATTTTATAGGGATGTTCTGACACTATCTGACAAAGCATGCTCATAAGCAAGTGAAAGGAAATACAGTCCAGGTGGAACTGCCACAGTATCGCACAGATGTGGGAATCTTTCTAAGAAAAAGTCAGCAAGTCTCTTATGAAACGCTCTGAACATTTCCATGTTAAGCTTCATCTCTTTGCTACTTCTGCTAATAACTGGGATGATGGAGTCAGTCCATGGCATTCACACAAACCACCATCCAGAGATATGGGCTACATTTAAGAATTGTAAAACCTTTTAGCACCAATAGCAGGCAGTTTACCTCATGGGCAAGCTCCTCAGCACGATCGAAAAAGTTTGTTTCCATGAGTCCAAAAGAGTAATAGCCCTTCACGTAGCTAAGCAAAGGGGGGAAAATAAAAGATGTCCATTTAGAATTAGATTTAATCTAGGACTGAAAAACATACTAGAAATAGTATTTAACTCAAAACAGTCCTTACAATACCAGTTACAATGAGGGTTCAAGCTTGAAGAACACAAAACAACTAGCTAGATCTAAGAGGAATTTAGAGGCCTGGGAACACCAGCATAACAAGATGCACATCACCAGTATTTTGAGAACTGACATTTACATCTTTGGATAAAAAGGAATTAAGAGTTGCACAGAACAATCTGCTGTCCTCCATAATGGTCACAAGATGCTAATTAGAAGGGTGGAAGCAAGACAGTGCTGTCACCAGTTATTTGAGCATCTCAAAGGCAACACAGGAGTGTAGCCTTCTGTACTTTCTCCAGTGCTCACAGAAACTATAGGAGGGCACTTCTGTGTGAAGTGGCCCTTTCAAACATCCCCATTAAGTCCTAAAGGCCCAACATAAAGAAAAATTAGGGATGTTGTATGTTCTTACACACGTACCTGATGCAGTTGTTTTAAGAAATACTTCACTGTTCTTTTATTTGCAGATTCACAGACTGTAAAATAACCACAGGATATATTTCCTCTTCTCAAAATACCTATTGGGATTTTGGTTTCAAACTCCTAAGGCAAAGAAACAACTAAAACGTGGGGTATGTTGCAACCAATTTATCTCATTGATGAATAAAAGTTGATTAATTTTTACCAACATGTCAATTCACGTGTAACTCTACATGCCTATAAGCTTGAGAACAAGGGGTACACAAGGGGTATTTGCCAGGTTTTTTATACTTCAATAAATGTTTGGCATATGGGTGTTTCCCATTCCTTTACAGTCCAGTGGACCACAATCTGCACTTTTCTAGCACCGTGTCTAGAAACGTTTATAAAAATGCAGTCAAAAATGGCTAAATTGTCTTATTTCCCCAAGAAATGAAACCAGCATATTGTAGTTAAAAAGAACTAAGGGGTTTATATTTTTCGGAGTTGAGGTAACACATGGCTGGAAAAATGAGACTCCTGACACTACCCTCATGAGATTGTGGGGTACCCTCAGTTAACTTCGCCATTATGTTAGTATTTGGTCTGTAACTCTCTGCACTGTTTGTGGAAGGAAAAGAGACAAGATTGTGCTGGATATGGAGGTACAATGTGTACAGCAACACTCACAAAGTATTCCAAATGTCATGGTTACCTGTGGATTGTCTATTCATCTGCCTCTAAATGCTAAATGAATGTCTTGACTTATAATGTTATTTTTTTACATAAAGTCAAAAGCTTTTAAATAATTTAACAGATCTTAAAAATACTTTTCATTTTATCCCAAGTTAGTTTATATCAACAATTCACTTGTCAATAGATTCTGATGATCCCGAATTCAGTTTGGCAAACCAGAACTTCAAGACTGAACTAGAAAAATTAAAAAAAAATTTACCTTCCTGTCAGTTTTTACTTCACCAGCTGTTATGGTACATCCCCAAGTTTTATTTCAGAACTACGTTTTGGTATTCCAAGTTACAATTCCTTTCTGCCTTTCACTGATGCGCTCTATCAGCCACATTGTAAGGCCTCAGTGAAAAACTGGACCCGTAAAAACCCAAAGGAGTTTTGCCACTGCCCTCAGTGAGGATATGATTTTACCCTTGTCTTACATACCATGTTCTATATTTGACAGTAAAATTTACTAATTGAGCCACAGCTCACTTAAGAAAAAAAACTCAACAACAGTGTCAACGGGGATACAGGAGAGATGTTGCAGTTGTGGTCGGGTCTGATTCACTTCTAAGTCCTTGGTTTTGTCTATGGGCCTGTTTCAAACAGCCCCAGTTACTGAGACGTGTCTAAACTTAAAAACCACAAAGTATGTGCATACCAAATAAATTTCCAAAAGGAAGCACGACCCACCTGCTTAGTGGAATATCCGGTGTCCAGAAAGGATAAACCCGGGCAACAGAATCTCGCATCTGTATTTGATAACCCAGGTAGAAATAAGTGTCCTGGGAAAATTTGAGGGCTAGCAGGTCAGTCGGATGGCTCTGCAGAATCTGTTCCCAAAGATCACAAGCTTTTGGAAGCTGCCTAGAAATGGAAAATTATTTTGATTGCTGAGGGAAGGCACACATACCTGTCTCTACTGTTAGTTCTAAACTGATGCTATTCTGAAAAGCAGAAAATTCAACATCAGATTGCTTTTCTTTTTTTTCTTGAAGGAATTTCTTAGTCTGTTTTAAGGTAATAATGGCATCATCTTCACTGAGCACCTTCTGGGAAATCTTTTGAAAGAAATGTCCTTGGGTGACAAGTCACTCTAACACACAAGGAAAACGAAACAAGCTTAAACCATAATTCTAAAGATTTTCCTACAAGCTTGAACAGTTTTTATAGAGACCTGACATAATTTATCTAACTTCACATGTGCAAAGACACCTTCTCTCTCCTCTAGTGGAAATACAAGCCCAGAGTAACAGGGCTTCAGTAGCTTCCTCTTTACCTTTGCTAAGAAGTACAAGGTAAATCCACGCTCACCTGCTTGTTTGACAGCCAAGTAACGGAAGTCTAATAGCCTATACTTTCTGCAGTGCACATGAATCCATCACCTTGAATAGAACAGTGAGCCTCTACAGCACTTCTGACTCTCTGCTATCTCCCTGGTTTACAGGGGAAATAGTTTTTGACATGGGAAGACAACAGAGAGAAGCATGTTTGTAGCTTTGCTTCTGTGGATCCAAGTCTGTGCTGTAATACTGGACCTTACTGTGCTATTATATTGGACCTTACTGTAGTCAAATATTTAGTTGCCTAGTTCTAAACCATATATTCCACTGATAGATCTATGACAGATTTAAATCATTGAGTTCTTAATGATACGCAGCAGTGGCGATAGAGCATTTCTCCTCCTATGGCACCGCTCACTAACTAGTCACAGTGCTTACAGGTTTGAAGAGAGAAATTAAAGAACAACCACTGACATCACACCCCAATCCTTTACTAGACATCAGCTAATGTCAGGCAACATTACTACCAACTATCTCTTCTATGCGTGGTTGTTAACTTCACCGTTCACTGTCCTTCAAATGGGGTGACAGTGGACTTACCCACTGGCAAACTTGTCCAATGCTGATACATGAAGCTTCTCTCGCTCAGTCAGTGGCTGTGATTTTGAAAGCGTCATCATCGTCCTCATCGCACTGTCCAGCTCTTTGTTGAGCCGCACTGAACTTCCAGTGCCAATCAGCTCCAAACCATTAGCAATGACGTATCCCATCGCTATGGAAAACAGTACATTACAAATTGAGCTGTACAGCACTACCTTTACCTCTATGTGTGCATGAAGGGCATTTGTTTACTTTAAACAAGACTGACTTGTAGTCACAGGGGCCCAGGAAGCCTCATAAGCCTGAAGTTCATAGAGGCTTTTCATGATAGCCATTCAAAAAGACTTGAAAAGAAAAGAAAAAAAACAAAACAAAACACATAAAACCATCCCAGCCTGCTCTAGACTGTCAGGAAGTTTTACAGAATTCTGTAAGCCACCACCTTCCCCTTGCATAAACAAAGTAAGTTAAACACCAAGACACCAGGTATTATCCAGCACTGTCCATGCTAACAATTAAAAAGGTTGTACTCACTAAAATTTGGATCTGCTGCTTTTAACTTGGAGAGACATCCCTCAATGCCTCCAAGGCTTTCATTATTGGCCCAGGTTGCATACTGTAAGAAAGAAGGGGAGAAAGGGGTTGAGGAACCCCCAATGATATTGGCCTTCTTTTTGTTCTCCCAGGCCTTTAAATTTCAAATGTAAACAAAGCAAATGACTAAAAGACAAACACTGTCTTCACAAAGGGTTAGCATAGGAGGAAATCAGAAAAACTTTAAGATAGTTTGTCCACCAGCAGAACTGATAGCCCTAGATTTCTATGTGGTTTATGTCAACTGGTTGATTCTCCAGTGTCCAGTAGGATGAACACACTGGCTGCGGTTTTCCCCACAGCTGCAGCATCCAGCATAGCTCACTGCTACGAGGGTTTTCTGCTGTCTGCTAATGGCTGAACTCCTGATCTAAGGCTCTCCTTGCTTACAAGAAATTTAATCATCATGCACCAGTCCTTTCAAATTACATTTTCTTACACTTTTTGGTCATACATACCTGCATCAGTGCAGCATCAAACAGCTTACAGGCTTCATTGCTAGTTGTGGATAGGGCAAGGCCAGCATCCTGCCAGGTCTGCTCAACAAACAAATATACACCCACTCATTTTACAGGCTCATTTTCCAGACTATGCTGACAGATTTTCAAATTGAAGGTGTTCTGGGACTTTTGACAACTATGCTTCCCCCCCACTCCCACTCCCCTTACCCCTCAAAAAGGAAGGACAATGTGAGCAAACACACAACCCTTTTGTTTAGTTGCAGTTACATGTGAAGACTCCATTAGTTTGGGCTAGCAGTGGAAAGAAAGAATCAACAAATTATAAAGTGTAACAGAAGATCTTGATGGTTTACTTGTAAGGAAAAACCCATTCTTAACTGGCCACAACTCAGTTTTTGGCTAGTCCCTCTGCTGCAGACACACCCCTTGTGAAGCAGAGACATGGCAAAGTAAAACCCTGATCTTTTGTAACTGAAATCAGTATCTTAAGTAACTTGCAGGCCAAATAGTCTGGCAGAGCAAATCCAAGTCAACAAAGTTAAGCCAACAAAGAATTTGGACCACTGACTTACACCAAACCTTACAAAAAAGGAAGGACACAGGCATTTGATAAAGCTAAAACACAAACCAGAATCAGACTGACATAATTTCTTAACAAGCTATGTAACACTGACCGAGATGCTACATGTCCCGGCTAGCTATTAGAGAACAAAGAGTTCATTAAGCAAATGTTCAGTTTACTCCATGGTGGAACTAAGCTGCAGCAGCTACCACACCCTGGTTCATGGCTATCTCCATGACTGCTCCACCAAAGTAGCTCAGGCAACAAAACGAAAAATCCTATGTCTATTTCAAACGCTTAACTTACTCACATGAGTGTCTACAGCAAACAGGCAAGGAACCTCTAGTTGCTTGCAGGCCTTTTCCAACACACACAGCATGACCACACAACCACAAAACCTGTCAGGCTCACAAGCGGAGGTGCTCACCTTGACAACCTATTCAGTTATTTTTAATAACGTTTGAGTTTATTTCCACTAATCACTCTCCATTCAGCGTTCCTATACCGCACCCATCATTGCCTCTAAGACTGTAAGCTTCTCAAGCACAGACAGACTCAGCACACCATATAGATTCCTGTTGAAGCATACACACGCTGGAGGAGCTGCCCCAATCACTTCAGTGTCATTTTTATTTCAGTACACAGAATGTACAGGATAGACATAAAAAAAGACCTGGGGCAAGCTGATTCAGACTCCTTCTAATGGAGGATTAGTCCTCATGGATGCTGCAAGAATTTGGCTCATCTCATTTTTACACTTTAATGTATTTCGTGGTTATTATAACCCAACTGTCAAAAATTTTAAGTAACCAGGCAAAGACATCTCTGGTAATATATCTTAAAGCTCTCCCACCATGACTGGATTAAAAGCTCAGAGGCCAACAGCTCAAGCACTTGAGTATTCAAATTGCAAGCCTGAAAGACTGGACCTGAATATAATATTACAAATTTTCCTTAGGATTGCTGTATCCAAGAACAATGTAAAGAGAAAAGTCAAGAGGGTAGTTAAGTCAGGCCTGCTACTTACAGGCTACCTTTCAAGGTGCCCTGCAAAGTAGGTCAGGAACCACTTTCATCACAAGTCATCAAAAATAAGCTCTGTTTGAAGCAGCCCTCTGACACTGTCTGTTTTGCCCCACAGCCCAAGGTACTCGCCATGCAGAAAACGTCATCCCATTTTGAGGAGATTTGCCAATGCTAAGATTCATAGAAATGAAAACATCCGTGAGTAAGCACCAGAAAACATAGCAGAACAACAGGATTAGCAAAAAAAGGCCTGCATTCATCACTAAGGTCACCACTGACCTAGTTGAGATACATGCTATTCCCATCCACTCTAGAAAGCCTCTGCTCTGCTACAGCCACAGCCCACGTAACTCACTCCTCACTCGAAGCCGCCCACCCTGGCTACAGGAGGATGGCAGCAAAAGCTGCATCACATCAGATATGCCACCATTCTTCCAGTTAGCATACCAAGACAATGGGTTCGGGGAAGAACCACCCCATAACAGCTGCTGACTCCTAAGGGACATAAAAGATCTGCTCCAAACCTGATCTGTCTTGTCAAACGAGAAGCAAAGCACAGAAGACCCAGCACCTCTTGTCCTTTGGGTAATATACAAGTGGTCCTGCCCAGACTACCTGGGACACTCATGTCTTGGGGCTTAAAACTCAGGTATAAGATTTAGACTGAAAAACCTACAAGAGAGGGAGTGCGAGTAGGTGAAAATCAGCCTGGAGAGTCTGTAAAGCAATTACCACTTCCCCTTCCCGCACAGGCTGCCTCCTAGTTCTGCTAAACTCACTTCCCACGTTGTTCCTTTTTAACTCCAGAAGAGACTCTTTTCTGTGATGCGTCTTTGGCTCTTCCTACTGCTTCTTGGCAAGACCAAAACTTTGCCCTTTATCCTGCTTTAAAATAAGAATTTAATCATGGAATCTGTTGACTGTATTGGTATTTTTTTTTCCCCTGCTAGAATCCCACCTGCTCTTTGTGGGTTGCTGTCAGCACCTGCCCTTTTATTCTCCAGAGCTCTAGTGCTTATGAACCTATGACACTCTCAGAAGGCCTTCAAGACCTTTTACTTTTTTTTTTACCTTTCCATGCCTAATTAACTGAAAAAGCAGTGACAGAGAGAATGAACTTCAATTGAGAAGGAAGTGTGCAAATGACTAATCAGTAACTAGCTCCTGAAAGACAGATTTTGAACCCTTGGACCTGAGACTGGTTTCGGGTTAAAAGACCCACTTTTGAGATCCACAGCAAGGGCAGGTGAGTGCCTGTGGCACCAGCCTGCGTTGTCAACAAGATCCAAGGATTTTCAGACACGGGTTTGCTTCTTCGGTGGGAGGCAAGGGCACATCGATCCCTCGCTCCACCTGAAACGCACCCCGAGGGTCAGGTCACTTTGGGGGTTACGGGAGACAGGCTCCCACAGAGGCCTCACCACCCCGGGGCTGGATCTCCGCGCCCTCCCGACATCTCCCCTCCCGTCACAGACCCAGTGCCTGCCAGCGGCCTCCCCTCCCAGCCCTACTCCCGGGGCCTCCCCAAGCCCCACCACCGAAGAACACCGGCCGTCCCTGAGCGCGCGGCAGGAGGAGCAGGGGCCACGGGCAGAGCGGCCGCAGCCGTCCCGCTCGGCCCCTCACGGGCCCGACCATACCTTGCAGTCCCTAAACGACATCACAACCCCACGCAGCAGTTCCTCCTCGGCTCCAAACGGCTGCCCACAGCCTCCCGCCCGCGCAGGAGGAGGGACCGGGGCGGGCCCGGGGCAGCAGGAGGCGGAGCTGCCGGCGGCTGTTGCGGGGAGCGTTGGGTGGCGCTGGGCGTCCTGCCCACGGGTCTCTGCCGAATTCCTGTGTCACCCGTGGGGACCCGCGGGACTTCGAGGGGCGTGTTTCGTGTCGATGACTGGCCCTGAAATACTTGTTTCCATCGGGCATTATTCAGGCACGACCTGCTGCTTTTAGAGTTCAGTACCTTTCTTACGGGCAGCACCGGTCGAGGACGCCGTGGGGACCTTCTCCAGCAGCTGGGACACCCCAACTGCCAACCTCCGTCAGGTGCAACCCTTGGGCTCTGCTCCCTTCTCTTCACCGCGCACCACAATGACAGCTCTTCACCTTCTCGCCCTTACGCTCTGCTGCCCCCAAGGCACAGTGACCTCCCCTACCCACCTTCAGCCACAACACGTTCTGGTAACCTGCTGGAGCCCTCGTGGACAAGTCACTCAACAGCAGGACAACAAGCGCTGGGCCTCATGCCTGTGGAACAGCACCATGAACCTGTGTTACCAGCCTGCCCCTGGAGTGAGACCAGAGGCAGAGAGGAAAGAGGAGGGGCCACCATCTCCACATCGCTGCTTCTGGTACCTGCACTCAGCCTGGATAAAGAACATCTCACACTGGGCTGGCCAGGTCACGCTGCATACAGGCCACCTACCAGAAAGCACTCCTGCACCCGTGGTCTCCAGCCTCCTCACAGTGAAACACTCATCTGCTTCATGTGTGGACCTTGAAGTCCACGTTTTCAGCAACAGCCATCCTTTTCTGCAGAGCTTCACTTATTTAGTGTGGTTTATCCCCACACAGCATCCCACACTACAGTGTGAGTGGACCTTCCACCTGCAACTTTTTGGAACACAAAAAGACCACCTTCTCCAGAATAACATGTACATACACAATGATCACATAAGAAACATCACACGTTTTGTCCGTCGCTCTGCTTCACCCTTTAATCAAGACAAATACACCGGGTTTGTGGCAGAAGTGAACTGCAACCAAAGCGCACTTACCCCAGCTCCTTTAAGAGTCAGAGTCAACAACCAAGCAAAAAACATAGAAGCACCAGTGTCTTGCCTGAAAGATGCCTGCTACATAGACACCGTGCGTATTCAGAGACCCACTCTTCATACCTCTGTGCTGCATCAGAAAAGGGGAACATCTTTTTACCTCTTTGTCAGATTGCTAGTATCCTGCAAAATTGGTATATCTATCAAGCCCTTGTGGCGAATCTATCCTGTCCAGAACACATCAACTATTCCAGACTGGGAAAAACCTATAAACTCTTCTTCGCTCTATGGCGTAGAAATGATACGCTTAACTGTTCCCAGTTTTACTCTGGATTACGGGTTGTATCTGTTTTATTTCACTGTTGAGATAACCCCAATTCGGACCGCAATAGTCCTCAAGGGCTCGGATAAAGTTTACATTCAGATTGAGCGCACCGATCTAGTGGCAAATATTGCAGGAGGCACACTCCGCACAGTGGGTTTTTCTGATAATTGGACTCTTGATGGCTCTGCATCCTACGATCCTGACTCACAGGCAGGGCTAAAGGGAATCACTTTTACTTGGTACTGCACTAAAGATGTGTCAGATTATAGAAACATGAAAGTCAGCCTGGGAAAGAAATGCCATCCGTCCCAGAAGGATTTAAAATGGTTAACATCCTCAGGTCCAGTTCAAGCAATGCCACCAGAATCCCTTCCAGGAAACACCATATACTACTTTCGCCTTGTGATTGAAAAGGATACAAGGAGGAGTTATGCTGACCAAACCGTAGACGTGCAGCCGGGCTCACCCCCCCTTCTGGATGTGGCATGCCTTGAAAACTGTGGTAGCACTCTAATTCCAACAGAAAGATTCATCTTGTCTGGAAAATGCCTAAACTGTGGACCAACCAACCTTCCAGTCTACTACTGGTCCCTTTTTGCAGAAAACTCTACAGAAATTAGCTTTGACTGGTCCTCCAGAACCTCAACTGGGAGGTTTGGGGCTTACTTGTCTATACATGCTCTGACTTTTACAAAGACTGCACATCGATCCTACACACTTCTCTTAAAAGTAACTACCTGGGATGGCAGGTCCTCAATCTACAGGTATGCATTTAAAGTGAATTCTCCTCCCAGGGCTGGCAAGTGTTCCATCAATCCACGCCAGGGTACGGCCTTCCTGACAAAATTCATAGTTCAATGCCATGGATTTTCTGACAGCGATTTACCTCTGACATATAAAGTGATAGTAGCTTCTGATGTACCCAAAACTACCAAAATAAATTCTGTGGAAGAAAACACATTTGGCACAATTCTGTACTTTGGTTATCAGCCTAAAACTCCTCCATCATACCTCCCAGTTGGAGTGCCCACTCAAAAGTACACCTTGACACTTTACGTTCAAGTCCGTGATGCCCTTGGGGCGTTTACTCAAGTGAATTTATACGTCCGCGTGCAGAACCCAGTTAACAGTCGACCACTAGATGATGTATTTCATGAACTGCTGAACTCGGTGAGTGGTTTGAGCGCACCAATGACATCTTATCTCCAGACTGGTGATTATTTTGGTGCGGGTTATTTGGCTTACATGGCAGCCTCAGTCTTAAACTACATTAAAGCTGCACCAACTCTCCATCTCTCTAAGGCTCAGTTTCGGGAAAGCCTGATTAAAGCAACCCTGAATATTTCAGTTGAGACCACAATGGAAGTTAATCAAGTAGTGGCTTCTCTTCGTCAAGTCACAGAGGAAGCTGATGAAATGAACCTTAGATCACAAGACCTTGCCATTAGGAAACTGGCAGAAGTAACGGGAGTGCTAAAGATAGAAAGGAATGAGAGCCATTGGTCTGAGGAAGCAGAAATTCAGAGCAGTGGAATACTAAGTTGCTTGTCCAACATCTTGAGGGCTGCTCTTCTGCATCACAGGAATGTCAATGTCAATGGAGTTAAACAAATCTTCTCCATCATGGAAAATATAACAGAGATAGTTTTCCAAGGCAAAGTCCCTGGAGAAACAAAAACCCTAATGGAAACAAAACACTGGAATATCACTCTGAGTAAGGATGAAACCTGGAACATTGCAAAGGCTTTCTCTGACAGAAACAACTGCAGGAGTTGCTTTTATCCATCACTGAAAAAGGTAAATTATTCAGGATTGCATCATGATGCTGTGATTTCCACTGCTCTTTTTGAGTTCCATGAGAACCCCTTCCCTTGGTTAGATTATACATCAGAAATCACAACAACAATCTTGGGGTTTAAAATGGCAGAGACCAAGGCTAATGGGGATTTGCTAGGGATCATGCCCGAAGCAGCAGAATTTACTATTGCTAGGAAAGATAAGGAATCTTCAACTTTTCAGTTAGCAATGGGACCTGATAAAACACAAGCTTACACAACTGGAGGATTTAGTTTTGAAGTCACGAGAAATACCAAGAGGGTATACATCCAGATCCTGACAAAATTAAAAGTTACTTTCAAGGTGCTAGTATTTGCGGGCACCAACATCACTCATGCCCATCCCATAGCCTCCTTTGCTGCTTTTCACAACATGCCAACAGTCACAAGCAAAACTGAAACAGCTAGCACTGACTGTAACTTTAAGGGTCCCTATATTATATGTCTCTCAGAGTCACTGCTGACAACCACAGCTCACGGAGGCAGTACAGACACTCACAACATCTCCGTTGTCTTGCTGACACCCTATGTTGTAAGGTATCAAACCCAGAGACTGGTGAGCATACACGTTTTTAGTGATCAGTGCTTATTTCTGGATGGGGTTCAAAGTCTGTGGAGGGAAGACACGTGCAGTGTTGGCTCCTTGACTGACTGCAAGAGTGTTCACTGTGTTTGCCATATGAAGCAGAGTCGCAGAGGTCTGCCAGTCCACACTGCGTCAAATGCGCCCATGTTTGACATCAGGTTCCTGGCAGCCAAAGTAATAGTTATGCCCAACACAGTAGATCTGGGAAAAGTCCTGATAGCAGACATACCTAAAAATCCAGTAACCCTCTTGACCGTGCTCCTTATTTTTGCCATCTACATTCTTTTGGCCTGCTGGGCCATGAGAAACGACAGGGTTGACAGGGACAGCAAAGACAAGATTATAGTTCTGTCAGACAATGACCCCTATGATCAAGTGAGCTTTTTGGTCACTTTATATACAGGCAGTCGCTGTGGAGCTGGAACCAAGGCAGATGTGTTTCTTCAGCTCATTGGCCAGAATGGCATGAGTGACATCCACTGTTTACGGCACCCACATATTCCTTCTTTCCAACGAGGAAGTGCTGACTGCTTTCTGTTAACTACTAAAAAAGATTTGGGAGACATTTGTTCTTTAAGGATCTGGCACAATAACAAGGGCCCGTGTCCAAGCTGGTTCTTAAGCAGAGCCACAGTTGAGAACATGTCCACCAGGAAGACCTGGTTCTTCATGTGCAGGAAATGGCTTTCTCTTGAAAAGGGTGATCACTTACTAGAAAGGACATTTTCTGTCACAAACCCCAAGACACCTCTGCCCAGAATCGACTGTTTTTTAATTAATCTTGCTCGCAGCCTGACAGAAAGCCATCTGTGGCTCTCAATTTTTGCTCACATTCTTCCTGGCACTTTCAGCAGGTTCCAAAGGTTGTCTTCATGTTTAGCAATACTATTATTAAACTTGCTTTTTAACATTATGTTCTTTAATGCTGGTAAGAATGAAGAATCTCCAATACACTTGAGGTATGCGAGATCAGTAATAGTAGGAGTTGAATGTGCTTTGATTACCATACCTGTGGAAATTATTATAACTACCTTATTTAAGTATTCCCAGAAGGGACCTTCTTATAGCGCATCTCAGACAGACCTAAAGCTAAACTCACCCCTCCCGTCTGGAAATCCTGAGAACTCGAAGGAACATTTGCAAAACCTGTACCTTTCAGAAAGTTCATCACAATCGAGAAATACTGGTGCCTTGGAGAACCTTCCTGGTCCCAGCAACTCACAGAGCCCACCATGTTCCAGAAAGTCAATCAGCAAGGGACCTCCCCAAAACTGGAATCATCGCACAGTTTCTGAAAGAGATGCAAATGTAATTGAAACAGAGGAGCAGACAATAACCCCAAATTCCTCTCCAGTGGCTATGGACTACCAGGGATGGCCACCATCAAACCCCAGTTTTAGTAATGATCACATAGAAGACGGGGGCGATTTTCAGAAAGAAAGGAAACTGCTCAGCGTTACCTTCACACCCTCCCATGAGAGACCACACATAGTGTTTTGCTGGTGGTGCATCCATCTCTCGTGGGCACTAGTTATAGCTGTCAGTGGGCTATCATCATATTTCATTGTGTCATATGGTTTGTCTTATGGCTATCAGACTTCACGAGAGTGGCTTTTAGCATCTGCAGTCTCCTTTGTTCAGAACGTCTTTTTCCTTTCAGTTCTAAAAATCAGCTTTTTCTCCGCTGTGAGTACAATATCTCCAAAATCCTGTGAAAACATCCCATGGTTAACTCAGAAGAAGTACCTGGAGATTAAGTTGACTAAAGAAGTGATGAGTGCTGATGAGAGGAGAGAGAAGCATCTGAAACTTGCTGAAGTCAGACGCACCAAGCAGTATAAGCCCTTAGAAGCTGACGAAATTGCACACATGGTGAAAAGGGCAAAAATCAAAGTCAAAGCACTTATTTTAATAACACATTTTCTCAGTCACCTTGTCTTTTTAACACTGCTATTAAATTTTGCCCGTCCTAATGAGAACACCAACAGCTTCCACTATAACCAATTCATCTGCAAACAATTCTCTCCACGACTCTCTGGTGTAGTTAAGCTAGAACATATCTATGTGTGGTTGAATGACTTGTTCTTGCCTTTGATCCACAACGATGTTCAGCCAACCTTTTTTCCCCAGAGCTGGTCCAAAATCATCGGTTTGCCTCGGATAAGGCAAGTGAGGGCTAAAGGTACTGAGAAAAAGTGTTTCTCTCCTCACAGCTTTGTGACCCATAAAAGCCACTGTCTTCACAAATACGGCAGCGACATCCCAGAGACAGGCAACTACAACGGCACTTGGACAAAGGTTGCCAAACCTCCTGTTCCCAAGGATGCCAGCAGTTATGGTGGGTTCACTTACCAGCGAAACAAGACTCCCTGGATATACTATTCATATGGAGATTTGCACATATATGGATCAGCAGGATATACGTTTTACTTCTTCCCTGAAGAAGGAAGACCTAATTCAACGACTAGGCTGGACGCTCTACAACAGAGCAACTGGCTCGATGAAAAGACATGGGCCGTGATCGTTGAACTAACTACATTTAACCCAGATGCCAACCTCTTTTGCACCATCTCAGTCATATTTGAATTGTCTCATTTGGGGATCATAAAACCAAGTTTGTCGGTACACTCTTTTGCACTCCCCATTTTTCATCGTCAAACTAACGCTCAAATGTTTGTGTTTCTAACTGTTCTTGCCTTTCTGTTCATTTACATTGCAGATGAGATTTGCACCATGTGCCAAGAAAAAACAGATTATATTAAAAACATTTCCAATATTTTCAACTTTGGCTTAAAATCAGCATTCCTCCTTTTTGTTTCTTTAAAGGTCATGAAGTTTAAGATGGGAGAAGATATAGTGAAGTTTTACTTACTTCACCCAAATGATTTCATTCATTTTCATGCAGTTTCTCATTTAGATCAGATTTTAAGGATTACTCAGGGCTTTTTCACGTTTCTTATAGTTTTGAAAACTCTAAAATATTTTCAAATCTTCTATGACATGCGCCTGACACAAAGATTAATCTTGGCAGCCCTTCCCGGAATCTCCTCGATGGCCCTGGTGATGGGGGTGTACTTCTTCGCATTTATTGCTTTTGGCTACCTTGTATTTGGGCAGCATGAACAGAATTACAAGAACATGATTCACTCGGTTCAGACCATAGTCTCTTACTGTGTCTCAGCTTTCAGAGATACCGCATTTTCATCCAACAGGTTGCTGGGTGGTCTTTTCCTAGCCTCTTTCATGTTGGTGATGATCTGTGTCTTGATTAATCTTTTTCAAGCTGTTATTATGTCTACCTATGAAGAGACAAAACAACTTGTATGTGAAGAACCATCCGATGAAGCACAAGTGGCTAGTTTTGTATTGCAAGAGCTAAGAAGGGAATTTTAACTTCTGATCCAGAAAATGTCCAAACCCAGTGAGTCTGATCTTTTTTCACCATGTGCTCTATGAACAGACTGAGAGAAGATTTCAGAGACATTTAGGGTTCAAGAAAAGAAAAATAAATGGGGAAAAAACATTTTAAGGAAAGATTTTGTATTTAAGACCACCTTTACTCTGTAATACTTGCATTTCAAACAAATGCTCATAATTAAATTACTTACTTTAAAGATTTTAATTTTTTTTACATTCAAACCCTTACTAGTGATTGCACTTAGATTTTCTCCAGGCTATTTTGCTCCGATTTTAGTGGTACTTGGCTGTCAGGGTGTGGTGGGCTGACCCCAACTGGCAGGTAAGCCACCACCTAGCTGCTGGCTCACTCGCCTCCGAGCAGCATGGGGCGAGAACTGAAGGGCAACAGTGAGACAAAAGGTTGTGGGTAGAGATAAGGATTGTTTAAGAAGCCAAGGGGGAAAAATATCCCTGACCTGCAAGCGGTTCAAAAGCGATGCAAAGCAGTCACTCACCATCTGCAGACAGATGCCCAGCCAGTTTCTGAATAAAAGTTACTTTCAACAAACTTCTTTGCTCTGGTTTTGTTGCTAAACATGGCCGTTTATCTCATCACATTGCCAACTCCATCCCAGCCAGAGCAAGTACACGCAGGAACTGTGTCGCCCATTTCACAGAGGTGATGCATAAGGGGTTAGCTTGGGAGCCTGAGCAGGACTCTCACCTCTGGCTGAGCCATGCTAATGTAAGAGCAAAAAATGGCCTGAGATGTGAAAACTCTGGTGAATTCTTCCCACTTGGAGCATAAGGAATACAAAAAGCAGGACGAGTTAGCAGGGTGCAACCCAGCAATTAAAAATAAACTTCCACCACACTGCCTTGCATTTGTACACAGAAGACTTTGTTTCTTTGTCCTTTTGGAAGTCATTAGCCATGGACCAGTAAATCCTGTTATACAGGGGGCATTAATTTGGCCAATCTCCCCCCCCCCCCACTCATAAAGCTGGGGACATCCTCCAGGCAGTTCACTTCGAATGCAACAGACCACAGAAATTTTTGTTTTTTTGTTTGTTTGTTTTTAAATCTTGTGTGCTCTTCGCAATGCAACGAGTTACAGCAGCTGGGGTGGGTGTCACCCACCCACTGACCCTCGGTCCTGACCACGCTAGGCGCTGCACCTTCCAAAGCCAAAACACCTTCCGCCTGCACCCTGAACTCCTGAAAGGTATTTGGGGATCGGCGCATCCCACACCGCAACGCAGGCCCGTCGGTGCCCACGACCGAGAAGCGCCCGAGGGCCCGGCCCTGCCAACCCGCCCCTGACCTCGGAGCCGACGGATGGGTGGGAGGCGGCGCCGGGCGGGCCCCGCGCAGGCGCAAAGCGCCACGCGCTCGCGGCCCCGCCGTCTGGCGGCGCTGGCCCTTTAAGGAGTAGTGGCCCCGGCGTAGGAAGCGGCCGTCTGGGCACTCGGCCAGTCGCCACGCGTGGGGTGGTAGCCACGGCCGCCCCGGTGGGTGCCACGCGGTTCGGGTGGCTGGGCGGGATCGGGGGCTCTGTCCCGCGGCCTCTTCTCCCACCCTCCCCTGCCAGGGGACCAGGCCGCGGGTACAGGCCGCGCGGGAAACCCCCAGCTCCCCTGGAACGGTTGCCGTTCATGTGATTCAAAGTGAAAGGAATGCATCTTTTACTCTCTTCTCAGCGACTGCGCCTCTGCCAACTGAGAAAGGTTTTTCTTTTTTTCCCTGGCCAGCTGGGATCCCTCTCTGGAAGACGGGCTGCCATAGACCTCCTCCGTAGGCCAGGCCGCAGGTGAAGGAGACGGCGAGCAGACCCAGCCTTGCTGCAGAGGTGGGACAGCACAATTCAAATCCCTCCGTTGCTTGGCCTGTTTGCTAAAACAGTGCTTTTTTTACTAGCAAAAAAAATATCAATAAACCAAGAAAAAGTTGTAAAGATCCCCCAAATTCTTAATGAGATAAGCACAAGCCTGAGATTTGGGTTAAGAAAAAAATTACTTATTAGTCATGGATGTGATTGCAATGGTTTGAAGTTCTATGGGTTTTTGCTGTAGGTCAGGATAAAGCAAAAGGGAGTCAGTGAGTGTTTTGTTATGTTCCCGAGGCTGAGGGCAGACCTTACTGCTCTCCACAGCTACCTGAAGGGAGGTTATAGTGAGGTAGGTGTTGGTCTCTTCTCCCAGGTTAACTAGTGCTAGGATGAGAGGAAATGGGCTTAAGTTGCACCAGGGGAGGTTTAGGTTGGATTTTGGGAAAAACTTTTTTCCTGAGAGAGTGGTGAGGCCTTGGAACAGGCTGCCCAGGGATGGGGTGGAATCGCCATCCCTGGAGGTGTTCAAAAACATATAGATGTGGCACTTAAGGACGTGGTTTAGTGGTCCTGATAATGTTTAGTAGACTGTTGGCCGGGATGAGCTTGAAGGTAATTTCCAACCTTAATGGTTCTATGACTCCTTTTGTCAATGCCTGGTGAAAACATTTTTCACCTGCTCTTTCTGTTTGCCTTTTTTCCTGGCCAGCTAACACATGAGCCACGCTACCTTCTATAAAGTCTTTTTCTAACTATATACCATAATAAATTTCCTCTAAGCCTTCTTCCACATTTCTTTTGTCATAGCTTTCCTAACACCGAGTAAGGTTACTACTAATTAAGCATGCTTAGAGGTATGCACATGTGCGAAAAGGAAACATGCATTTAAATTTGTACCAAACATCGCAGCATCCTCAAGCCTTGCCTATCTATCTATCTACTACTATAGCCAGTACTTAAAAAAAAATCTTCAACATACAACCTATAAAATTTGCCCTCATCAACTCTGTGAACAGGCTGTGCAGGCTACAGAGCATGCACCAAAGAAACAGCCTGGCTGTCTATGGTAAAATACATCTCCAGCCGTCTAAGAACAAGTATCATTTCTCTGTGTCCTACAGAAAATTATTCAAGTGGCTCTTGTTTGTATGCCTTGATACCTATTTGATGAGAGGATTAGGTGGTGAAAGAAGTACCTGGCAGGTACTGTGCCTTAATAACCTGCATATTTTTTTAGGCAAAGCGATCCAAATACTGGTTAGGAAGTAGAGTGTTTCCAAGAGAAGCAAACAGACTTAACCTGAAAACATGCTAAAAATTCTTAGTGTTTTTGCCTGGCTGAATTCACATTATTTCATATTGGTACATGGCTAGAAAATGGGAATTTACAATATGCGTAAGTCAGGAAGTCTTGAAGCTGCTAGCCCCTGCCTGAAGGACTAATTTCCACTGTAAGCTCTAAGCAGAGTGGCAAAACCAAAATGACCTCTGTATGAAGGTGTAAAACAAGGCACCTCTTTGTAAGCTCTTGCGGCAGTACTCCCACTAAGTACCCTGGAAAAGAAAACTTTCTAGAGACTTGAGTGACAGTGGACTTCTTTGCTTTACCAGGCACGCTGGAAATACCTCTCTTTGGTGTTTTCTTGTGCTCACCATGAGCAACAGCTGGGATGACAAAACTTGAGGTATGCGTCTTTCAGAGGAAATGGGCATGCTTGTAAGAAGATGTGTTGGGATATGTGCATGATAAAGTTATAGTAGGTACAGGTCTTACTTTATTCTCAGGCTTTCTTGAAGCTGACACTCCCAACCCCTCCAAGTAGTTTGGTTTTTGAAGGTTTTACTATACTTCCATTTCTGCAGTCCTCTACTAGAGCTCAGTCCCTACAAACTAAGAGCCTCGGTCACATTTTACTGGAAAGAATTAATCTTTCCTAAGTATATTAACACTGAACATCTCATTGGCCGCAGGGGAAGTGGGCACTGGCTGTCACAGCAAGGACATTGTAACATGCTACCCCACGTACTGGGGGCTGAGTATTTCCTTACAGTGCCAACTTTACTCTCTGTAGGGAGATAAATCACTGAAGCTATATTTATTTCTCTCAGGATTATGTCAAGTTGCAGTGTCTTATTTCCCAAAACACTGTGTTATAGCCTCCCCTCGTGTATTTCCACAAAATCTCGGTGTTCCTATTTTTACACGCTGTCGGAAAGTGTTGCACTAAGTTTAGATTGTACTTAACCCAAGCTGATACTGTCAATGATACATGTGTGGCCCTCTGCAACTTTTCTTAAAGGAATCATCATCACTTCTGTATTAATAGAGCCTCATCAGCTTATTCTGCCCCACTACAGATGTTAATTTAACAAAGCTGTAATAGGGAGCTACAGTTTGGAAAGAAGACAGAATCGGTTCAGAGCAGGGGGGTAACCTATGGCCATAGCACGCTTAGTTACTGTGGCTATACCAGAAAGGAGACGTAACGAAATCAGACCTCAGGTCTGCTTTCCCTGTTTTGCAAAGGAATAACTGTAATCCAGAACTAATCAGCAGATGCTTCAGGGTCTGCATCTCCTCTGTTGCCTCCTCTCCAGTAAATTGCAGTAACTGTGCTCTGGGAAGAGCAACAAGTTCCGTTGCTTTACTTTCATTTCTAGGCCGTTTTACATACAGAACAGTAGAATGGCATCATGGCTTATGATGTGTTGAGCTTTATACTCCACTTAGGAAAGTCCGTTGGGAGAAAACAAGAAGAAAGAGGGATGAGGAGGATCAAACAAAACCAGCTATGAACATAGATTAATTCTAGAGGGAAGAAAAGGAAAAACTAAAGACACTGTAGTTCTCCCTCCTCTGTCAGGATTATTGCATTGCTCGGCAAAGAGATCCACCATTTGCGGTGCCTCTGCAACCAGACCTGGAGGTGGCCTCTCCAGACATAGAGGTGGCTTCTGTCTATCGTGCATGCTTGGGCACCTTCCTTTTACTTTGTTCTGTCATTCAGTCTTACTCTGTGATCCACTTAGGGGGGCTTTTACAACCGAGTCACTCTAAGCAGCTGAGGTGCTGGATTCCCTGCAGCTGATGATGAAGAGTGATGCTGCCAGTCACTGGGGCTGTACAGGTCAGATGTGTCCACTAGAGGACAGTGGTATATACTGGTTAATGCCCTGTATAGCAGCATTCCTGTGTGAAGCTGTTAAGTTCTCACCTAATTTAAGATTCTCCCTTATTAAATGCTGTCTGATTTAGAGCTGGCTGCCTGCCCTATTCAAGTAAGGAGCACTTGGGCTAGATTTATCTTTTTTAATGTTGTTTTCTCAGCTTTGTTAAATCATGCATCTTATCAACAGATGCCTTTTTGAGAGTCATTCTGGGTTTGTACAGCCTTTTTACCTAAGGAAGGGTTTAGATTTGCTTTTCTGTATTACTCCACTCTTTCTTCTGACACACCCCATTCAAACATTTCCTACAGCTGTCCAGAAGCCATGCTGGCTTTCACATCTGTGACCTCCTAGGCTGTTGATCCTGCTGCTGTGGGGAATCCACAAAGCTGTCATTAAAAAGCAGTGCTTGGGACCTGCTGTATGACCCCTACCTAGAAGGAAGCCCATGTACTGCAGTTGGTCTCAGCTCCTTGAGAGCAGAGCAATACCAGCACAACCCCCCCGACCTGAAAGGAGAAGTTCTTGCAACAAATCAAGTTTTAATTTGATCAAGTGATCTTTGTGAGAGGTAATGAGTGTAAAAGTTCCAAATGACCATGCTTGGTGAAATTGCATTCCTGGGCTAGTTTGTTACGCTGAACCGAGGTAAGTCACCTCAAAGGGAGAGCAGGGAGGTGGCCAACAAGTGACCTAAACAAGCCTTCAGGGCAATAGCGTGAAGGGACTGCAAGGAGAGAGATGTTCACCTGGGCATTAACTAGCAAGTAAGAAAGTTCAGCTATTTCATCTATTACCTGAGCAAATTAGGCAGTGGATGATTTTTCTGAAGGAGGTGAGTGCATTTCTCCTGCAGAAGTGTATTTCAATTTATATCGCACCAAACACTGCAAAATAACTTGTCTGTGAACTCAGGGGCTCCTGCCCTTCCATTAGAAAGTACTCCTCCCCATAGAGAATCAAGCTGTGAATATTTTAATTCCTCACTGTCATCAACAGTAGGTAGAGTAGGAAAATTTGGGGCGGTAAAAGCAACAAGAGTTTAATTGGAGAGGATTAAAGGTGCATCAATGTTGGTTTTATCTGACACACTTTCAAATCAAAGTCTGCGTCTGCTTGTAGGCAGTTTGGTTATTGTAGCGTTTCTCTGGTTTATCAGTGACTCAAATACATGAGTCTCCTGTGGAGTATTAAGAGGGGCTTAACCTATGCATTGTAAAGACTTGTGCTAATGAGGTTTGAAGCAAAGAAATCAGATTACTTATCTGTGCCACTACTTTGCTACTGACCCTGACAATTTAATGGTGATTTATTATTTCTGGCGTGCCTTCCAGGCCTGTTAGCAAAATGCTCCAAGCAGAACTGCCTTGAAGTTTTTAGGAGTCCCTAGAGAACTGCACTGAGAGCCGTTTCCCCACATCCATATCGTATATCAGTCACAGACAACACGGAGAAACACTCTCATAGCACTATCTAGCCTGCACCTTTCTTTTACTGCAATTATTTCCTTAGTGTGGCATTCAAATGTGCATGCTTTGCTTTTGCCACGACACGTGGGCCAACCTCCCACATATCCTGCAGCATTCTGGGCTTGGCTTGGCAGGTTTCTGCTGAGCATGCTAGTTCAGCGTTTGCTTCATAATTATTATGAAGGGATTAGTGCCCTAGACTTTTATCTGCTCAGGAGACCCTTCATCCTGTTGTTGGCATGTTAGAGAGAAGTGACTTCTCCCTCATGCATCATGGGAGATGCTGGGAGGGGAGGCAGACACCTTGTCACACCTGCTCTAGTTGCAGATGTCCCTGCTCACTGCAGGGGCTTTCAAATTAGGTGACCTTGGAAGGCCCCTTCTACCCCAAGCCATTCTGTGATTCTACGGTATCAGGCATCTTGCTAAGATGGTGTGTAGGGCCAAACTAACAAGCTTACTTTGTAATAAACCAGTGTCTGTCTTGGCTGTGGTTTTATCCCAGAACTGCTCCTGTGCATTTGCTAGCTGACATACAGATGCAGTTCTTTAATTGCATAGAAGATTTTGGGAAATACTAGAAGCTTTGTGAGAGGATGCATCTTAGCACTTGTCTGCTTGGTGATTTAGACTCCAGTTGTGAAGCACATGCATGAACTAAAGGCCTATTACCTTGCCATTAAATTCCTTTCTTCAGAAGGAAAATGGCTTTACTTTGTTATATAGCAAACTTTACTCTGCATGGGAGTGTTTGCTCTGAAATCTGTCCATTCAGCAACTTCACACCTTGAGTTAGTGACCGTAACTTTTCAAGTGCTGTTGTGTAGACAGCCTCTTGGGACAAACGCTGTTCCCAGTGATATAAAACTTGGTACAGCTGACACTAGTGACTTGTAAGCTGGGAGTAAAATGGAGAGCATCATAAATTCATCTGTGCCTTGCAGACAGGATCATATGCTTTTCAACTGGCATAGCCAAAAATCTGTTTGTACATAGATATCATTCCTTCCCAGTGGTAGTCACTGAACAGATTCTGCTCTACATGCCAGTGGTCTGTAAGAGAGCAGGTGTTTCTATATCTAACATACGTCAGCTCTGAACCCAGGGCTGTTATTTTGACTTGGAATCGGGACACATTCATTCCGAAGACTATGATCCTCACTGCCATAAATACTCTTTTTTTTATTTGTTCTTAGCATTTTGCATTATTTTAAGGAAAACATCTCCATGATACTCTTCTCTGAGTCAAGTGACTTTCCATACTCCACCTCTGTCTGGTTAATTATTGCCCCTTGTATAAAAGGCTGATTACAGAACGCTGCATACAATGCTTTGGACCGAGTCTCATTCAGATGGGTGGGTGTCTTGGTATTGCTCTTGACTACTTGTAGAAAAGGTAAATTAAGGTATGTTTGGGGGACTTATGTGGTAATATCAAAACGCAGGGTTCAAAGAGCAGACTTAGTTGAGTTCGTGTATAGTTTGAAGAATCCCAGTTTTAATTTACAGGGAGAAATAGGTAACGTGCCTGCCTTACATCTAACTGAAAGATCTGAAGGCACTTTAGCTAATTAAATTCTCTCAAGCATCCCTGTGAGGCAGGGAAAATAGATGATATCCCAGAGTTACATCACTTTGGAAAACTGTAGTTGCCTAAGGTATTCTTGAGTTGGATTTATTTATTAAACCAGCATCCAGCCCCATTTGTGTTACATTTGAAGAACTCCCTGTACTACTGAAATGCCAGGAATGTCTGTAGAAAGGCTGGCGGTGAAGAAATGATGGGCTGAGGGAGATTATTCCCCAAATTAAGTCTTGGGATTTAACAGGCATGGGCTTTCTGCACTGGGTGTCTGTTATGAAGCCTCTGTAACCTCTGAGGAGCTTAGGGCTTCCTGTTCTTCTGGAACATTGGTTGACGAGTCATCACAACTCTGCTTCACCTTGCCCCTGATTCACCTTTGCAGCATATGTCTCTAAGGATTCAGTTTCACCACACAGGGCGAGCAGAAATAGCAGCTTACTGTCACTGAAAGAGGGAAACACAGGTCCCTCATCTCAGCCCTCCCTTTCTCCCAGCCATGCAGTTTTGCCTCTTACCTTGTACTGCTCAGAGTGGTTGGTGGATTCCTCTGCAAGCCGATTTAGTCCACTGAAACAAGAGGGGGGAAAAAAAAAAAAGACATTGGAAGAAAAAAAAATTTTTTTTTTTTTTTTAATTTGTTACTACATTAGTAACTAGTCTGATGCCCTGAGTGAAACCACAGACCATGGTGTGTGATGTTGGATACTAGTGTATCTACAGGATCCTAGCCTGTAGCTTGCATGGCCACGTGCTGAGCATTCAGGATGGAGCATATTAAGTGTGCTTTTGGGGTGCACCTTTCAGTTTACTTTCATCTGAAACTGCCTGGATTGTGTACTTGAAGATTGCTCCGCCATGCAAACCAAGTGTGCTAATTGGGGACAGTCAGGCAGCTTGTTCACAAAGAAAAAAACTGAGGTAAAACATAGAGACATGGCCTTGGAGAACAGAATCAGCTCTGCAGGAAAACGGTGTGGCTGAGCTAGAAGAGCAGGAGTGACCTGCTGTCCTTTGGCAGGCTGTAGATAAGAGACATAGAACTGTCTGGGTTGGAAGGGAACTCCAGAGGTCATCTAGTCCAGCCCCCCTGCTGAGAGCAGGGACAGCCTCAACTAGAGCAGGTTGCTCAGAGCTCTGTCAAGCCCCACCTTGAATGTCT
>JANIJG010023418.1:26819-38853 GCA_024611175.1 Megaceryle torquata
ATTAAATATACTATTTCTTTGAGGTTGGTTAATAACCAATCTGTTATAAAATCACGGACTTAACAATCATTGATCGACAGTTCTCACAGATCAGTCCTTGTTCAGTTTGGCTCTTATATCATCCTTCTTTTTTTAAAAAGGGGGATAATTTTGAGGCAGTCATTTTGCAAGCAAAAAGGGTACCATTCCCACAGAAGGAGAAGCTCTAAACTTGGAAACAGACAACAGATGGCAAGGAGAGACAGTCAAAAGGCACCAGTCTCTTCAAACCTAATATTCTCAAAGCAGCATTACTCATAAAATCAAGTGCAACAATATAATCAAATTATTAAATACAGTATTTACAGAAAGTTATACAAAATTTAACTGAGAAATTATACCATTCAAGACTATATGAGTGCTGAGAAAGTTTAAACTAAATACAATACATTAAATATCAAAACCAGCTATTTAAATAATTTAATAAATTAATCTAGACTAGAAAATTGAAATATATAACGGGTATAACCAGGACAGTCTCAAAATAGTTCACATATGAAACTGCTTTACAAGGATTATAGGGATTATAACTTCAAATGCTTTGCTGAGAATTACAGATTGTATTTCTGACTGATGAACACGCATTGAAACAGCAAGACATCCATTAAAGCAAAAGTATCAAAAACTGAAAAAAAATGCAACAAAAAAGCAGATTGGCTGGAGCAGTTCTGCCCTAATATTAATAAATTTGTATAAAACATCAACTCAGGCTTTAAATGGTAACTGATTATGAATACATTTAAATTCTAATTTAAGACCATATGTGATAATTTGAGGAACAGAAAAAAATACATTAGAAAAAAAAAGTATTTCCAATTTTGTTGCTGAGAATTCTCTTAAAATCATTGAAAAGCATGAGATGCTAAAAATTAACAGAATGTAATTCCATACACCTAGCAAAGTCCACAAAGGCTACTCCCGTGGTTTTTTATTCAAAAGTGTGTTTTGTTTTCAAAAATTTCCATAAACATCACATGTTCTAAAACCTTCAAATGTACAGGTTTAGAGCTTTCTTTATACTAGAGGCCTTAGCATACTTCCAGTTTCATCATCCCTGAATAATTGATATAGTTCATTTTTTACATGATGGAAGCACTTAAGTACACCAAAAAACCCCTCAGATTCTTACTCTATTCTTGGGCCATTCTCTGAAGTCATCCACACAAAAAAAGCCAAAAATAACCTTGGAAAGAATACAGAAAAAAACAAAATCCAGATGCGTGTATATATAGACACACACAAATATATCTGTAACAAAAATCTCAGATTGGTGGTTTTGCTTGTAGCAACTCAAAACAACATGGCAGTTAAGACTCCTTACCCATGCAGTTAATTTTATTTCTACAATAATCCAGAGATTTTAAAGTTGCGTTTGGGGTTTGTTTTTGTTTATTTTTTTTTCAGCTTTGGTCCTATACCTTTCCCTTTTCTGCCACTTATGATAAATATTACTCCTCTCAGCTATATGCTCCGTGTTACTACACGCCCCATCTTGCCCAAAGTTAAAACCAAAAGGCAGCTCAGTAACACTTTCAGGTCTTCAAGTCTCCAAGCTCATTCCTGCTCAATTACAGGACTGTTTTTTGTTGACTGCGTTTTGGTTTGGTTTTTTAATTATTATTTCTTTTAGGGGTGGAGGGGGTTTTTTGTTTGGTTGGGGGGGAGGGTCTGTTTGTTTTGTTTCCCCCAGAGTCATGAAATATTGTCAGTGCTCTACCCCAGTATTTCTCCAAGCCCGCAGAGTTACAAAAACCACGAATTAGTGCCACTGTCTCAAAGAGCTGTCATTCAAATCGGTAAGACAGACGAGCCCCTTGACTCCGGCGATGCCAACACCGTTCCCCCGAGGCACAAGGTTTCCAAGCTAGACACCTGCATTGCTGCAGACACAGAAATTCACATTTGCTGTCGGTTTTTCCCCTAATTCAGCCTTGCTCCCCAAAGAGCCGGGCTAACCAGTCCGTCCAGTAGCTGACATTCAGAGGTCGGCACCGCTCACTGGCAGGAGCCCGGCTATGCTGCAGCTCCCTGCAGCAGCAGCAGCTCTGTGCTAGGAAAACAACCCTGCTCCCACAACGCGGTTGTGAGCGCTGCCCGACCCCAAGGGTGATGAACAGGCAGCCCACAAGGGGACGGGGGTGAGGGGGACACGAAGCGAAACCCCCGCAGGAAGTATTGCTGCCGACAGTGCCAATTGTAAAGCTGCATTTTACTGCTTTGGAGATACTTTTAATCGCGTTCTTCCAACTGCAGCACACCTTCGCCGGCCCCTCGGCAGCCCCAGGCACCATCGCAGGCACACGCCACGGGGCCGACCGGCCTCCGGCTGCCGCGGCGGCTCGCACCCCTCGAGGGAGAGGGTCAAGAGGCTGCCAGGCAAGTTGGGCAGCCCCTGTGCCGGCAGGAAGCACCTTCAGCCGCCGCCGAGCCAAAACCCGTGCGACACAGGCAAGGCGCCGGTGAAGAAAAGCGGGCGGGCGGGCCCAGCAGCGGGGCTCAGCAGCGCGGGGACAGGGCGACCCGAGCCAACGCCGGGAGCTCTCAGCCGGCCACCTGCCCCCTCTATGCGCCCGAGGCCGCTGAACCGCCTTATAACGGCCCCGGCCTTACCGCCACCCCTGCTCCGCCTTCCCCCACACCCACCCACCTACCTACCTACCTTCCTCCCCTCGGAGAAGCCCCGCACGCCCCGGCCCTCCGCGCCCCCTCACCGCAACCCCAGCCGTTCCCCCGGGCCAGGCGACGGGCTCACCCCCAGCCCCGACGAGGGTCGCCATATATCCATCGCCCCACCGCCCCTCCTTCCTCCCCGCCCCCGACACAAACAGCAGCTGCCATCGCACCGCCTCCCGGCCAGGCCCCGCCCCCGGTCGCTTCCAGCAGCTGCCACTTCACCCGTGGTGCGGCACCTCGGCCCAGGCCAAGGAAGCGAACACAGGCCGCTAGTGCAGGGCCTTGCCCCGGCGGGGGAAGCACCTGGCTCAACTACACTGAAAACAGTGATCCTAAAGGGAAGAAGAACCGTAAAACCGCACGGGTGCCAGATAATTAAAAAAAAAAAAAAAAAATCCTGTAGTTTTTGAGTTATAGCTACTTCATTTGTTCTAGACTCTCGGTGTGAGGGAAGATGGAGAATCAAAGATCAAAAAGACAGCCCGTCTGCTGTAGAAAAGTATCGAAATTGGGAACAAGCAAGCTGCCGTTGTGATAAACTGTGAACTGTTTGTTCATCAAACTTTGTCAGAACAATGGAAAGTTAAGAGACTTGTGAGGGGGCTCATGAAGACGAGGAAACCATGATAAACAACTAAAGATAATTTGCTGATCGAGATAAACTGTGTAGTTGTATTTGCAATAGGATTTTGAAGTGTACCAAATATAGAGTCTTTTTTTTTTGCTTTGTGAAGCAGCCCTGGCCACAATTGTGTTCTACTTCCTGTTAAGTGTTTGGTTTCTAATTGGTATGGGGTGCGTTGTGCTGTGAGTGCCTGGTGGAGATGGGTCCTGTAGCTGCTGGGTTTCCGCCCAGGGGCTGGTCTGTCTGGAACAATGAGTTAATGCCAAAAGGGAGGTGTGCTGAGAATGTGCTGCTTACCATGGGATTAGATAAGAAGAAGAAAGAACGAGTGGGAGAGAGCAACACCTACTGAGCATGTGCCAGAGACTGGGGTCAAAAGTTTGGCTATGAGGAAGACTTTTTTACTTCATCCTCAAGACCCCTGAAGTCCACCACCAAAATCACTGCGCCTGCCCAGGATGGGGATGAGGAAACCTCATCTGCATGTGAAGCAGAGATCGGTGGTGAATATGTATAAGTGTAAATTGAATATTGTAATATGTACAGCGGAACTCTGTAAGAAGTCAGAGCAACCGTAGACGGGTGCGCCGTTGGTGGAGCGGCGACTCCCCGGCCACCCAGCGCTGTTTTGCTTGCTGTTGCTTGCTAAATAAACAAATTTTTAATTGACTTTGACTCCCCTCAATTTGTTTAATCAACTTACAACACCATGAGGAGAGGACAAGTAAATGTATGCACTCCACCTGGAGAGCTCAAGACAGTTGTGGAGTGGCTTTTGAAAATAAAGGCCCCAATAGCACATGCATTTGCCTTTAATTGTGACACAGTGAAAAACTCAATAACCAAAGTTATTAAGCAAGCATTCTTTATTTTACGGTGCTGGACATGTAAAATAACCAGAATAGCTTGGTTATGTTGGGCAGCCCTAAAGCAGGAGCACGCATCAGTTCTTTCTTCAATTCCCCGAAGGCCGCCTGGGCCTCCAGGGTCCAGTTTAGCTTTATTGTGCTCTGTTTTACAAGCTCATACAGAGGCCTAGCTATTGTCCCATAGTTGTATATCCAACACAGCACCAACCTGTCATTGCAAGGAAAGTTCTCAGTTCTTTTATGGTTTGGGGCAGCGGGGTTTTGCAGGTGGCTTCTTTCCAAGCCATGCGCAATTCCTGGCGTCCTCCAGATAACTTGTATCACAAATAAGTGATGTTGTTGTATTAGTTGAGCTTTCCATTGAGAAACTCGATATCCAGTTAATCCCCAAAAGTTTAGTACACTAACAGTCCACGTTACAGGGTCTTTCTCTTCCCTAGTTGCTATCAATAGGTCATCTACATACTGTAATAAAGTTCCACCTTCTGAAGGTGCATTACAGGATTCTAAATCTCAAAAGCCAATCAGTTTCCAAATAGAATGGAGCTATTCTTGAATCCTTGGGGCAACACTATCCAGGTTACTTGGGTTTTTCAGCCAGTTGAAGGGTTTTCCCACTCAAAGGCCAATAGACTCTGGCTCTCTTTGGCTACAGGCAGGCAGAAAAATGCATCCTTTAAATCTAAAACTGGAAACCAAATCTGATCATTTTTCAGTTTCATTAGTAAAATATAAGGGTTTGCTACCACTGGATGGAGATCTTTTATGATCTTGTTAATTGTTCTTAGGTCCTGTACTACCCGGTAGGACCCATCAGTCTTTTTAACGGGCAAAATTGAAGTATTATATTCTGATTGACATACCACTAGTAATCCACACTTTAAAAATTTCTCTATGATTTCCTCCATTCCTTTTCTATCTTCTAATTTCAAGGGATAGTGCCAAACGTGGACTTTATGAATACCTTCCTTTAGTTCTATTTTTATAGGCAATTGCAGTCTTTGCTCTTCTTGGGGTGTCTATGGTCCTGATTTGTCTGGTTTATTATTTCTTCCTTCCATGGAGAATTACCAGTAGCCACACTCAGGGTCAATGGGCTAAGGATTTCTATAAGATTTTCTTTATTTACTTTTAGCTCCATTCTTCCATGATTAAAAGAAATATTAGCATCTAATCTCTCCAGTAAATCTCTTCCTAACAAGGATTTTGGAGAATCTGGCAAATAGAGAAATTGGTGGACCCCTGGCTTGAATTACAAAGGCTTTGAGAAGAAATCACTTTCTGGTTGGCCAGTAGCACCTACTACTTTTATAGAATCTTTGCTTATAGGTATTAATTCTTGATTTAAAACAGAAAAAAAAGCCCCTGTAGCTACCAAAAAATCTACCCCCTTCTCCGTGTCCCCTAGCTTTATGGTAAGCAGTAGATCTTCTAGGGTAGATGCCCTGGGTCCCCGTCAACCTTCCTCTCCCATTGAAGCTAATAAAGCTGGAGGCTTTTCCTGGAGCTGTGGACATTCATTTTTCCAATTTCCTTCCTTTTTACAATAAGAACATTGATTACTTCCCAAAGAGCTTTAGAATCCTCCATGCCCTCCTCCTTGGCTGGTTCCTTTCTCCCTTCTACTGTTGCCGATTATGATTTCAACAGACCTCCCTGTCCACCTCCTTTTGTTTTTTCTAATACCCTGTCTGCCCTGTCTTCCTACTCTCATCCTCTGCAATTCACTCTTACCTCTTAAAGGAGGATTAATTCAAAGGGGTCATGTACCCCTCTATCATTTTCCTTTCATCCAATTTATACTCCCAAATTTAGAAGAAATCAAACCCCCTTGTGTTCCAGCTGATCCTCAAATAAGAGGGGCTGGGTAAGGCTGGGCTTGAATCCTGATGTACGGCAGATAACTAGATACAATTTACTTAACCAGATAGTTTTTTCAGTCCAAAAGTCAAAACTTCTGGGAATCACCAAGCAAACTACAATCACTTCATTCATCTCCGGCCGTACCCCTTGGGGGATAGTGGAACCGTGGATTGGAACTACACACTTGCTTCACAGCCCTGCCGCGTCTCAAGCACACTCAGTTCACTCATACGTTACTTAATAGCAATAATAGTGATTTAAGTTTACCAAACAATGATAACAACCACACAATAAAATAACACAAGCAGTTAAAACAATGTGGATCATGCACAATCAAAGTCCATATGCCAGGCCAATAGTCGAAGATACCGATAAGTCACAAGCGGTGTCCCTCAAGTCTCAGTTTGAGGACCAGTCTTGTTTAGTATCTTTATCAATGACCTGGAAGAGGGGATAAAACACACCCTCAGTAAATTTGCAGATGACATGAAATGGAGTGGGAGTGTCAATCTGCTTGAGGGTAGGAACGGTTTGCAGAGGGATTTGGACAGGCTGGAACAATGGGCTGAGGTCGATGGGACGAGATTTAACAAGGCCACGTGCATGGTCACGCCCTTCAGTCACAACTCCAGGCAACGGTACAGGCTTGGGAAAGAATGCCTGGAAAGCTGCCCAGCAGGAAGGGACCTGGGGGTGCTGGTGGACAGCCAGCTGAAGATGAGCCAGCAGTGTGCCCAGGTGTCCAAGAAGGCCAACGGCATCCAGGCCTATATCAGAAACAGTGTGACCAGCAGGAGTAGGGAGGTGATCGTACACCTTGAGTACTGCGTCCAGTTTGGGGCACCACAGTACAAGAGGCGCTGCAGCAGGTCCAGAGGAGGGCAGCGAAGCTGCTGAGGGGTCTGGTAAGCATGCCTGATAGAGAGGCTGAGGCAACTGGGGTAGTTTAGTCTAAAGAGGAGACTGAGCGGAGACCTTATGGCTCTCTACAACTACCTAGAAGGAGGTTGTAGTGAGGCTGGTGTTGGTCTGTTCTCCCAGATTACTGGAAGTGGCCTCAAGTTGCATCAGGGGACGTTTAGATTAGAGATTAGGAAGAAATTCTTCACTGAGAGAGTGGTTGGGCACTGGAACAGGCTGCCCAGGGAGGTGGTCGAGTCATCATTCCTGGAAATGTTTAAAAAATTAGTAGATGTAGCACTTGAGGCTGTGGTCTAATGGACAGATAGATGTTAGGATGAAGATTGGACTTGATGATCCTAGAGGTCCTTTCCAACCCTAATGATTCTATGATTCCAAGTCTTACAGTCCCGACCCAAATACCAAGACCAAATACCAAGTCTCCATAAAAACCCCCAAATACTGAATCGCAGGTATGCTCAAGATATTAAATATCTGGCATACAGCACCCTTCGTAGGACTTCTTCTGTGTATTACAGGCACCTTCCAGGACCAAGGGTGTACCTCCCAGACCAAAGAATGCATTACCAGGATGATCCTTGTCTGCTCCCGCAGAGCCAGGTGAGTCAAGGAATTCCACCTGGAAATTCCAGGGTGCACAGGGAGTCCTCTTTCTCAGTGGATCCCGCAGCCAAGCAGAGTCTGTCCCATCTGGGTCACCAAACTGATGCAGTGAAAAGCTCAATAACTGAAGTTATTAAGCAGGCATTCTTTATTCTGCAGCGCCGGGCATGTAGGGGATATTTCTGCCCAATACGTGTACCGACAGTCAAAAGGTTTGAGGTTATATTACAGCAACACATGCATATTATGCATATTCATCATTGGTTTACTTAATAACCACCTTTTTCCAAGAACTTATTATCCTAAGTGTCCACCCATATTTGCATGTGTGCTTCAGTCTCTTGGTGGTCATCAGGCGCACTCTGGTGGTCCCCTGATGAAGGCTTATAGTCTTCCTCAGCTTTCAACTTTTGACCTTTGCTGTCTTCTCAGGATCCAGCCCAAAATGGTCTTATGCAGCTTCAGCAACTTGAACAAGCTCAGTATTTCCTTATCTCTTAGGTCATCTTTCTCCTTGTGGTTTTATTGAATTCTCTTTGTTTCGTGAGTGCAGCTGTGTTAGCAGTTTCCTCAGGGTTAGTTTTAAGCATATTGGGCATTCTCAGTAATTTTCCATATCAGCTTCAAGTTGAAGGGGCTGGAGGAGCTAATGATGGGAGGAAGAAAAGAGAGTTCAGGCTGTAGAGTTTCTCAGCATCTCTTGTTTTTCCTCAGGTCCCATGGCCTCTACACACATAAACAGTGGTAACCTCCTCAGCTCATTTTCTGTGCACTTCCCACACCAGAAAATAAGCTGCAAGTTATCAAAGTACTGAAGAACTTCAGTTGGTATGAAAAAAGTGGGCAGGAAAAGACATCACAAAAGCTGCTGCTTGAACACCTCTTTACACAATACTAACCAAACAGCCCTGGCTGCTAGACTGCTGTTCCTTACAACCCTGTGTTGTGAAAGAATTGTTTAGGTTTTTGTAAATGGTTTATTGCTTTCAGCCCAACACATGAACGATTTAAACACAATGTGCCACAGATTTTACATTTCCAGGGCATCCTTCATGATCATGGTCTTCCCAATTTTCATACAGAGTCTTGGAAGTCAAAGGCTGTGACTGGTTTCATCTGGGCTTCCTGAATATCCAAATATCCAAAAGGCAGGTGTCATATAGAAGGGGGCCTATCTCTCTTCAGTGGTGCCCTGTGATAGCAGAGGGGCAATGGACACAAAGTGGAACACAGGAAGTTCCACTTCAACACCAGGAAAAACCTCTCCTGTGAGGGTGATGGAGCACTGAAACAGGCTGCCCTGAGAGATTGAGTCTCCTTCTCTGGAGATTTCAAAGCTCACATGGCCCCCTTCCTGTGCAACCTGTTCTAGGTTAACCCGCTTTAGCAGGAGACTTGGACTAGATGATCTCCAGAGGTCCTTTCCAACCCCTTCTATGGTTCTGTGTATCCTGTACACAATTTTCTGCTATTTCTTCCCTTGGTCAATGTTGTCCTGCACCTATTAGAAAGAGCAGCTGTGCTAGTTTGGGCTGGGATAGTTAATTTTCCTCATCAGCTGGTATGGGGCTGTATTTGTGTTCGTGCTAAAAACAGCACTGGTAATTCAATGGTGTTTTAGTTACTGCTGAGTAGCACTTACCCAATCAAGGCCTTTTCTGCTCCTCATACCACCCCACCAGCCCGTAGGTTGGGGGTGCACAAGAAGTTGAGAGGGGACACAGCATGGGCAACTGACCTCAACTCACCCAAGGGATATTCCACACCCTGTGACATTGTGCTCAGATGGAGGAAGCAGAGGTAAAATTCCAAAGTGATGCCCTTTGTCCTCCCAAGTCACCGTTGGGCATAATGGAGCTGAGCCCGGCTTTCTTGGAGATGGCTGAACATGCTTGCTGATGGCAAGTGGTAAAGGAACTCATTGTTTTGCTTTGCTTGCACTTGTGGCTTTCATGTTACCTCTTAAAGTGTCTTAACTCACAAGTTTTTGCAGTTTGATTCTCTCCCCTGTCCCACCATGGGCATGGGGGGAAGGAAGTTGAGAGGCTGAGTGGGGCTTATGTCACCAGGTGGCATTAAACTATAACAGCAGGCAAACAGGATATTGGCAAGGAAAAAGACAATAGACTTGAGCAATCCCAGAGACCTCACCTTAACAGATTCTATCAGAACTGACTTGGCCTGTACCTGAAAGGTCCTAGCAATCCCAAGAAGTCCCCACTAGCACAAGAGGCACAGCTGCCCAGCATGCCACGTTAAGTCCATTGGTCTTGGTGCTCCTAGACCAAGGAACATGCTGGGTTACTTTCAAGACTTGTGGCAGTCACATGCACCTTTCCACACCCACAAGTTATGGTGGAGTGGTGCAAGGGACATGTCTGAAAATATTTACATATACACAAAACCGTGGCCAGCTATATACGCAGAATGAGCTCCACCAGTCAAATAGATCAAGCTGAGGAAGCTCATGTATTAAAGTCTGTCAAGATCTTTGGTGCTGTCCCATATAGGCCAAAGTAATACTTACTCCTACCTATACCCCAAATTCAAGCATTACCTTGCCACAGATCCTTCAGAAACACAGTACCCATGGCTTGAAATCAATGATGTACAGATGCAAGCTATACTTGGACAGAGTGGTTTGTGTTTTCGTAAACATATCAATACAGTAGAGAAAAAACAGTTTTCACACTGTAATACCTGAGTGAAGGGGAAAAACATCTCGCCTACCACCTGGACATAATGTTGTATGGAATTAACAGGAGTTTTTTGAACCACACCATCCTACACAAAAGACTCAGCTCCTCATATGTGTAAGGATTTTAACCCATAAAATTAAAACTCTATTTTAACAAAATCAGGTCCCTCCACTAGATATATTTATCCCTTTATCTTCCAAATCTAGCCAAATATTTTAATGTTCAATCTTATGATAAATATGAATAAAAAGTAGGGACAAGCAAGAGCTTCAACCTGACCTCTGGAAGTGTTACAGTTGCTACCCTTACAACATACGGCATTTAAACTTAATAGTACAGCGTTAAGGTTTTTACTCCAAGAGAGAACAGAACTGCTCTTCTCTTTTACAACTTGAAGTCACTTCAGCTATGCCTATTTCTGTCTTTAAAATATCTTCATAGAAGAGCAAGAATCTCACTTAAAAACCTCAGCTAATTCCTTTGGTGTAATGAAGTGGAAATGCATAGTAAAGAGTTAAAAAAAAGTTCACGAACCTCCACGTGTGAAATGAGAATTGAGTTATTTTTGGAGGTGTTTTTTGTTTGTGGGGTTTGTGGGTTTTTAATTTGTTTGGTTTGTTTGTTGGGTTTTTTTTGTTTTACCTTTGATATGACTGTCTTGCGGGAAAACATTACTTTCATCTATGTCTGAGCTCCTGGACTGTTTGCCTGTTTAAGTCTGAAATGTGTCTAACTAGTCCTCATTTATTTAAGCACATAGCAGGTATCTGACCAAACCAAAACAGGAGGAGAGGGAACAACATGCTTTGCAATTTTATTTCTCTTGATAAACCTATGGCCTTAATTCTCTTTCTAGAAAGCTCTGTACAGAATACCACCACATCTTTTAATTTCAACACAATAGTTCTGGAATTAAGAAAGTGAGAGGGCTAGTGATAGAAATACAAGGACTGCAAATCACGAGCACCAATGTCAGTGGCATCTACTACTCAACTGGTCTATCAATTTCAAATAACCCACTGCACTCTTACTGTCTTCATCATTGAAACAGTGGTCCACTAAATGCCTCAGCTGTACCAGCGTGTGAATGCTAATGCTTGTCATCACTGATTTGCATTTCTAAGCTTTGTATCTCCAAAAGAGCCCTCCAATCATAAGACAATAACTACCAGCCATAAGACCCAACATCAAGTACAAATGAACATTTTCAATAAATGTACAAATAATTTATTTAAAATTCAAAACTCAGAGGTACAAACAAAATATTTAAGAAACAATAAATCCAGAAATGTAAACACTTTTAGAAAATATATGAACTGTACCAATGTAACCACTCACCATTCTTCAAAGAAAATGGCTAGGAGTAGAAAGACAAAACAATGCCTAATTGTTCTTTTTCTTTTCCAGATACTAGTTTAGAGGTAGAATACTACTGTGAAAGACTCAGCAAAATTTAGTTCAGTAGATTTATGCTACAAGCGAATTTGGCCCATATACTTATATATGTAATCAAGCCACAATAGAAGTTTCTCACTGAGAGCTCTTATACAATAAAATTTTGCGTGTCACTTTCCAAGAGATAAAGCACCTTTCCTCATAAATACTGTTTTATGCTTTTGCAAGTAAAGGGTCCTGTGCTTTTTCCATTACTGACATAAAGAAAGCACTTAAAAATAGGAAGTACCTTTTTTTTTTTTTTGGGGGGGGGGGGGGGGGGGTCGTCCGTGGACAATATGTTCTCG